>VYYJ01000546.1:0-53418 GCA_021029165.1 Cyphoderus albinus
TTCCTGAGTTTATTATGGTGAGCCTTTGACTAGTAAGATTCCAGCGGAAGTTGGCCATCCGCACGAATTCTAAGGCTTTGAAGAAAATTGACCAGAATTTTAAATGACCCGCAACCATTTCTTCTCAATAGTAGCTTGGAACAAGAAAGTTTAGTGTGTACAATTATTGGACGGTTGGACCAAATAATTTAATAAACTGTTTGGTCATGAAAAACGATAAATGAGGGACTAAGGTTTAAATTTGGTAGTACGTAGCAGTTTATAGATTTCAGGTTAGAACATCGAAAAACAAAAAGGTGCCTCCGCAGAATAAAACATGTTTTGGTTGATGAAATCCATTAATAATTTATTGAAACAACTAATGGTAAGTAGAATGATATACAATTCATAACTTTGCTTATACTTTTCAAAGTAAGTGATCAACCGTTCTACCTTTCCTATGTACATTTTAATTATGTATTTTAAAAATAAATTGAATAAAGAAACTTTTTTATTTTGACACCCTTCCAGAATTCTTGTCGTATTGGCACAATTTCGTGATTTTCGTTAGGAAATTTCTCTCTCTCGATTAAATAAGAAAACCGGCGGTTTGAATATTCATGTAGAAAGATGCTTGTACAAAACAATTACTGCAATTTCCGATAGCTATCCTTGTGGGAAAATAAATTTAGTATATCTTCAAGTTATAGGCCAAGTCACAACGGATTCCTGAGGAATCATTCCTCAGAGTTTAAGTTTTTTTACAATAAAAATTCCTCGTAATCATAATTGCTGACAACAAAGCTGCATCCAAGCATAAGGAAATGGGTCATGTGGAATCAAAAATGAATCAAAAAATTGAAACGGAAAGACATTTGCTGCACTTGATTTTGCATACATTATTCAACTTGAACCAATATGGTGTACTTTTATGAATATACATAATATTAACAGTTACTGGCAAATAATGGTAGAAAAGTGGAAACAGTAAATAGGTATTCATTTATTATAGGAGTATAGGAGATAATCGAATTTTAAAGCAATATCATTCACTACATAGAAATGGCGCTTTTGAATCACACCGAAATATTTTATGATTGATAGCAAATAACTCCACGAAGGAGGCGGTATGCACAATAATTAAAAAGTGTCAATACATGCCAGCCTGTTGCAAAAGATAGACGATTTTATAAATGTAAAATAAAACGGATTCAAAGCTTGGTCCAGAGAATATCTCAGGGTGCTGTAAAAAACAAAAGACAAAAGTAAACTTTTACATTTTTGTTGCATTTAGAAGAGCAAGATAATGCTATCTTTGTACAGTAACAATGACGCAGGAGAATGTGTCAGTGAGGCACAAAGAAGAGCCTATGTCTATGTATGTCTTTACTTTTCACATGTTGCATGAACTCATAAACATACACCTACTTAAGAACAGGTGATATTATTCTGATGAGGCACAGAGCTGACAGAGCTTGCTCATAGCCTAAAATTCCGAAATATATTTCATATCATTATATAGTATTATCTTCATGAAATTAAATATAGTTTAGTTTACCAGATTGTTTACTGTTTTAGAGCTACATTACATACCATTTTTATAGACAGAAAATCATTTTTTACGCAAAAAATCCACTTCGACAAATTGTTAAAAGCTGAAACTAAGCCATTCAGACAACTATTAGATGTGGTGGCGTGTCGTAAATCTTTGATAGAAGTCGTAGCCATAACGTATTTAATATCCAATTTGTTTAGTGTGCCATAAAACAAGCCGAACTCATACGAAGCGAAAATCATTGTCGTTTCGCCATTGCGACTGTTACTAACAAAGAACTTGTTTCAAGAGGAAGTTCATTTCAAAATTAGGTAGTGCTGCAACGGATGAGGACGGTTAAAACTGCATTTTCGCTGCAATGCAATAAAATGCAGCGCACCATATAATTCAAAACGGTCTAGTTTAGTATCATCAAAGCCTGCAGATAAATAAATGCGTAAAACTCGTTCACTGATCATAATATTCATTCAATCCCCTATTTGCATGACCAACAACATTTGTCAAGTGGCAGGTTCAGGTACATCGTATTAAGCACAGCTCATCGCCGTCAATCAGTAAATCGCAAACTGCGCAACCGACACTAAAACGCAGTGCTGCAACAAATCATGTACTATTAAAGGACTATAAAAGCAGCGATATGATTTTCATATGAACGAGCATAATAAACAAACATGCATTTTATGAACATTACTACTAAAAGAAAAATCGAGCATTTTTACGGTTGTTGCTACAGGAAAACGGTATGAAAACCTCTAAACATGTGTATTTGCGTTGCATATAAAAGTCGTACCTTTTTGGATAATATCATATCACAAAGCTGGCAACGCAACAACGAATGCAACGTTAATCCTGTTTCTATTACGATACGTTTTGATTATTCCTACGAGCATATGGTAAAAGAAGTTAAAACTTCTCTCAACAAGCTGCACATATGTAGGTAAACCGTGCTAGGTGGTAAGCTGGTAAGTGGTAATAATATTAAAACTTCTCCAACCGTGTCCACAACAGTCGCAGTCGCACACTGTTGTAAAAGGTCCAATTTCCACTATCTATGTTAGAGGGGGTCAAAAGATTCGATTTTGATGGTTCGATTCTTACCTTTAGGATTGAAAAGTTGCGGTGGAAGAAGTTATGGAAGTATGAAAGGTCCCATTTTCACTATGTTGATAGAGGGGGTCAAAAGATACAATTTAAGGGTTCCATAGGATTGAAACGTTTTGGTGGTAGAAGTTATGGAGGTATGAAATGTCATGACCTATCTCGTTTATGTTAACAGACACGATCTCATACTTCACTTTTAGATTGGCGACAAAGGTTATAAGGTCATATATTCAAAAGTCCGTAACTTCTGCCACCGCTAATGTTCAGACATGCCAATGGAACCGTTGGAATCCCCGCTAAACACTGTACCAGATGTACTAGGTCTCCCTTGTGGGGTATTTTTGACACCATGATTAGTGGAAATGAGACCTACTAGAACACTGTGCGTCGTCAGAAAAGGTACCTAGATGTATGTATTATTCACATTACTCAGTATTCACAGCAGCATCAGCACCACCAAAAACCATCAGTTAAAAAAATGGTTATAGTCTCCATAATTACATCTGGGACTGAGCTGGTCCACAAGTAGAATTTCAATGTTTGCATGTGATGTGTGATGATTGTTGAATCTGTGCTCAAATGCAGAATCAGATGAAATAAGTTTTGCATAGTAGTATATTACCAGTGGCGCTATGCTAGTAAAAGCAATGTGTGCAAGTAATGCAAAAATACTGTGCACCATTGTAATAGCAGAGAATGTAACATACCTAACATGAACACTTGCCATAACAATTACGGAGTTATATTAGACCATAATATACAACTTATGCATTTACATAAAAGCGTTTATATTTTTTCTCTGCTGAATGCTGAAGCAGGAGAGCAAGTGAACGTTGTTCGTCGTCGTCCTACAATAATTATGTAGTTTTGTATAAAAGTGGAAAAGAAAGTATAACAACAATCTACGAGAGCTCATAGCTCATAGGCTCATGCTTATGTTACAATGTTACAAACACACAGCAACAGCAACAAACATTTTTAATACGTTGAAAAGCAAAGGGTTCGGGTTCGTCGTATCGTATCCGTTGTTCAGAAGTTGTGGATCATCATCATGATCATCACCATGATTATCGTCAGGCAGAGAAGAGTACAACAACATTTCTTGAAGCAGAACACAAGAGAAGAACAGAGAGGAGAGTGAGATACACACGCAGTCATCACCAGTGAATTACGTGATAAAGGAGAGAAGAACGTTATATACGCAGTTGGAAACAAAAGATCTCATATAGTTTTCTCAGCTTTTTTTACTCGCACAACACATTCAACACTCGAGTCATAACATAACAACAAAAGCACAATACGCAGAAATAAGCACACAAGAAAAAAGAAGCTGAACTTAAGTGACGAGTCCAAGTTTGAAGAGTTTCAAAGTTTTTAAAATTACGGTTATTAATTGCACACTGGAAAAGTGTTACGTTAAGGGAACATTGTGAAACTGTTTTATGGTAAGTTTTCTTTCCACAACAATCGCTCGACTCTATAAAAATGTAGATTAAATAGTTTTGTGTAGCTTTATAATATCGATTGAAATATGAAGAAATCATGGGAAAACGACTTTCTCCATGACTTTCAGTTGAGACACTTGCAAAATTTAGCGATCAGATGGAATGTCATGTGGTTATCATAAATAATCATAACTCATCTGTGAGATTGAAGTGATTTATCTTTGAGTGAAACTCGAAGTGACAAATCAGAATCGTTTGCAATAAGTAAAAGTTTTGTATTTATGTTTCCTTTTAAAATAAAATTTCCATTTCAACTTGGTGATATATAGATTGAAAGTGAATTTGAAATACGTACTTAATTGTCGTGTAGTTTGTGAGAACGATTTTCGATAAAATGTTCGTACGCTCTCTTTTTTCCTTCTTGAATTGGTTTTCACGAAACGAAAGCTTTCACCTAGTTTCAATAGTTATCAAAGTGTGTGAATGACTTTTGGATTTTAAGACGCATCTTCAGATTTTCATTGTATGCCAAGGATGAAATGGAGGATTTTATCAAGTTTTCATATATGCATAGCTTGCATTTTAATAAATAGGTAGTGAATATAGATGCAATGCAATCGTATCCATCCAGCTTATTTAGTAAAATTTTCCAGTGAAATTTTGCATTGTGTGGTTGCAGCTTGAGGTTTTGTGCAACATTAGCTAAAAATAAAAAAAAGACAGTCGTAAATTATTTATTTACCAATTCTCATGATCAGAGAATCATTCACATTTACAATTTATGATGCAACGACGTGTTTTGTTGAGTGACTATTACTAAGAAACTTGTTTTGTGCGAGGGCGATAGCTTAACATAAAAATCATACGAGTAAATGGCTCTCATGTTAAGCTATCGCCGTAGCTTGGGCAAACAGCAGAAGACAAGAGTTTTCGTGTTGTCGTGGTTTAAGCCCATTTCCCATTTGATTAGGTTCATTCACTGACCATTGATGACTACAAGGCAAGGAAGTATGAGTCAAGAGTGTCAATCATTTCGCCGCGCAATTAAATACCTAGTCCAAGTCCAGTTATATTTTTTCCAATGATGGTGGAAGAAAGGGTATGAATTTCATATGAAATGAAGCATAGGCATATCATTTCAACTCTAGCAACCATAATATTATGCTACTGGTGTTAGTAACGTAGTATTAGTCATGTACCTACGTATTACATGCTTGTGTATTTGGGTTAAAAATATCGTTTTGCGATACTGTTCATGACAGTGACCAAGTTAATACGAGCACGACTAACGTCTCATCATTTCATATTCATATGCTATAGGTTGAAAGAGCTAAATAAAATGCGTCATTTTTTATCACCATTGATCGTCAATCGCTGCGTTGTTTGTTGTAGTAATATCTAATGTCATGTAGGATCATGGTTGAACTTATTATGATGATTTTATTTATTATTTTACATAACCAATGAAAAACTATTAAAGTAGGTTGTCACATGTCACATGGATGGCACATTAGACTGCTGCGTAGTTTCACTGGAGAAAGTTCTCTTTTCCCATTTGTACATATTATCTAATTAAGATTACTCTCACGGATATACATGCCGAAAATAACGCAGATGCGTTCAACTCTAGTAAGCTAAATAAATAAAACGGTAGATTTTTGCGGGATGGAATATCCGTTTCCGCGACATTGTTTGTGCAAGGTGGAAATCGAAGCTTCAAGAGTAAAGGGTGCGATGAACTTTCCTTAATGCAAAAAGTCAATATTGTGGCGATGATTGTGAGAGTAACGGAACCAACTCTACATGTGCCTTGGTCACTGCTTTCATAGTTTAGCAAATACTTTTCTTTTTCAATGCAAATTCTTTAGTAGCCTCATGTTTACTATTCCAATAGCAATTAATGACAAACAATTATCTGGCGGGATAGAAAGTTAATGGTATAAGAGGTTTTATCACTTAATTATCTTATATAATATGAGATAGGAAAAAGAAAAAGTTATTGACTTTTCGTTACATGTGTAAATACCAGGGATTTGAGTAACGTTTGTTTATAAATGTACCTGCGTTTCTCGTTCGATGTGGTTCTTTGTACTAATAACATAATGAAGGTCAGTAATAGGTCGTGCAAGGCGATATATGGATTAAGTATTTCATTAAAATGTGACATTATGACGTGCATGACATTCACGTGTAACCCAGAAGTTATTCAACTGCTGGAATCTTGTCGCAGTGAACAGGAAACAATATTTATATTTTTTAATCATAAGTTGGAATGTGGTAGTTATTTATAGCAAGGTTGTAGTTATTTTTTGCGGTACTGGTAATTCTTTGAACTGTCATTAATGATTATAATTGTTTATTGTTTTATTTTAGTAACAGTGTAACAGAACTCGTCCTGGCCAAGTCGATTTCGTAATATTTTCGCTTCAGATTTTTTAGAAAGCTGAAGAAGTAAGTTAAGTTATTTGCTTGAATCAAGTTTGTAACAAGTTACTCTGAACCATGGATGCCTTACCAAAATCCTTCAAGGAGCGCCGCACGTTCGGTAAGCCGTTTCACCATGCTGTTTTACAATCATTTTCTTAAGAGGTTCATTTAAAAATATTTAATCATGTATTACATAGGGCAACGTGTGCGAGAGGTGGAGCAGGTTAGAAAGGACTATCCTGACAAAGTTCCAGTGATTATTGAAAGATATGCTCATGAAAATCAGTTGCCTCCACTGGACAGAAGCAAATTTCTCATACCAGAACATGTTCATGTTGGGGAACTCATCAAGATTCTCCGGTAACACGATTTTCTTAGAACGTAGCCCCTTTGGTTGATAGAATGGTGTATCAATCGAACTGTAAGAATTGAAAATCCGTTTATAATTTTTATAGACGTCGACTGCAGCTTAATTCTTCACAATCAATCTTCCTCATCGTGAACGGTCGCAACCTTCCGGCGAATGCGTCAACATTTGCTGAGATTTATCGTAATGAAGCAGATCCAGACGGATTTCTGTACATTGTCTATGCATCTCATGAAACCTTTGGCTGTTCATCTGCCTCTGCTACTAATGCAACAACTCATCATTCTGGGCATTTCATGATCGAGGATTATTTTCATTAGAGTGATTATTTTTTGAATTGTTTCTCGAGACACCTTGTGCAATTTTGTGTTGCCAGTCTACAACACTTAAAGAGAGCGGTGTTAAATGAACCCGTAGATTTTCTCCTCGTCATCATTTCATCTTTTTACTAATATAATAATATCTGAGAAATGAACCACAAACTACAAGAAGGCATACAGTTTCTAGAGATTTAGCTATTCTAGGATTTTAAGAATAACGTATTTCAATTTTTATCACTTTTCTAATACAATACAACTACAAAACCAAGATTCATCGCATACAACATCATTCATTAAGATTATTATTATATTTACGTAGGGTAGCAATTAATTATTAAATAATATATTACAAACAAGCCTACCGATCGATTTCCCATTGATTGTAATTAATACGTACTCGATGATACTGCACAATAATTACTGTCAGCATCGTTATTGTTGCTATTATTATTTTAAGTAGAATGACAAGAATGATTTTAAAACTGATGAAACTCATAACATTACAAAGATGTAAAACAATTATGCAGTGCACGATTAATTATTGCTTCCGCAGAACTTATGCAAAAACAGGCGGATTCTATTCAACTGTATCGTAATTTAAGTCGCCCAGTTCATACGTTTATACTAGTTATTATATTACTAACTGTGGAAGTAAAACACAGCGACAATTAATTGTTTTTAGTGATGAGATAACAAAAAAAAGTTTGTTTTTATCATTAGTTAGCGTAAGATTATCTCACTATTTTTAATGAACTTATCGTAATATGCAGCCAAGCTAATGACGTGATCGTTTACTCTTATTGTTATCTCCCTCGTTATTTTGTTGATGTTTTAGCTAATTAATACACAAAGTTTGCATTTTGTTTTGTAGGTATAATATAATTAATGCGGATAATTATTTGTTTGTATAGAAAGAAAATTCGCAAAGATGTAGTTTTAATCAATTGACGAAACGATGCGCGTAACTAGAGTTAAGCTTATGTTAAATAACCGATGCGGAAAGAAGAGCACGAAATTGTCCGTAAACAATTTTGTAAAAAATGTAATGATAAGTAATTATAAAATACAAAAACGGTTAGTTAAGAGTTTGTAGTTTCAGAAACATACTTGATCAGTAATTTAGCTGCTGCGTTTTCGGTGCGATGCTGTCGTATTGAAACGAATGTGTTGCTCTATTATTGACGGCTAATAAAAGGATAAGTGGTGAGCATTTAAAGTTATTAGACGTAATTGAAACTATACTATTGAGCACGTAGTTTTAGAATAAATCATTTCAACAAACTATCGATAATAATGTATTCAAAAAAGGCGACGTGAAGGTGCAAACGTTTCTAGGAATAAAAAAATCAAATTGATATATATACTTGTGTAATGACAATGTCGTGCTAATCATTTTACTTTGTTCTTGTGAAAACCCTTATTATTGTCAAACCAATGTAGCTTATGCGTACACATTTCTGTTTAGATATTAAAATTTTTCTCAATTTGAAGAAAATAAACATAGCCAAAACTGCGTGAATAGATTGACATTTTTACGGGAGGGGAGTATCTATTCGATGTGTATCAAATGATAATTTTTAATACTGGCTGCCAATTGTCATCAAGTCGACGACGTCAGTAGATGAGAAATTAGGTGATACAAAGAAAGTGTTGCGCTGTGTGGCCTATTTTCTAAAGAGTGCAATTTTTTAACAGGCCAACGGAAAACGATTTTTGGTAGCTTTATTATTACGTCGACCGCTGGCGATGGTGAAACAGTGACTCCTGAGTCACACCACCGCCTAAAAAAACGTTATACAAACTACCCTTTATATACGTACTTCAATGGTAAATATTCGTCCCACTTCGTTACCGCATTTTACTGTAATATCGAAAATTCGGATTTTATGGATTCAAACTACAAAAATATTAAATGTAAACTTTGTAATGGAAAGAAAATAAAGTCAGTGATGGAATGAATATGTGACGACCAACACTCGATTGAGCTGTTTTCATTTAGCATGCCAGCCATGAGACAACTTTCACCATGAATATGACATACAAAGAAAGACACCTATTTTTAATGAAAGATGTGTGTAATAAACTTTAATTAAATAATGAAAGTCAAAGGCGGATATGAAGTTTGTAGGAGTTTGATATTTTATTATTACTGATTACATGTACAAATTCACTTAATCGTTTTCTATTTAATAACAGCAGTGATACTCCATATTGAGAGAACCAATTCTCATTAACATAAAACTCATTAAATTAAGAATACTGAAAAGTTTGCTAGACAAAGGTTCCAAATTCCGCTTTCCATTCCGCTCTGCACTTAATACCAAAAGCACAGACCGCAGTAAGGTAATACCACTTTTTGCATGTTATGAGCTTCACCTGGAGGCACCATCAACCGAAGAAGTAAAACTTTTTTATTGTTTGTGTGAACAACATTATTGCTTTTTACAACGTTTTTACTACTTCAACGCTGGAAGCAGGTGTTCCCCATGAATGTGTGACCAGTAAATTTTAATGCGCAGTACTGCTAAATTCTACAGTCTACAGCTAATATAAATAAAAATTTGATTGGTCCTGACCCAACAATAGTGCATAGTATTTAATCACACAAGTATAATTCTTCAACTGATGTGACACTAAAGACTTTAAAAACCTTTTCTTTAAAACCAAACAACCTGGTTACTAAAATTAATTACCGTAATGTAACTATTAATACTAAGTAAGGTTACTTGTTTTTGTTTATTTATTAGTCAATCATCATTATTATTATACTGCTTCTAAACGTGTTTTAGGAACGGCAATATAAATACACAGTGGAAATGATGCATATGTAATTTTTTTACATAACATTTCATCTTATTGTCTGACTAATGTGAGATAATTTACCACTCGAAACTTTTTAAACCACATTTAGATATAAATGTGGATCAAGAAAATAAGGGACATTTATTAAAACTCAATGCGCTAAAAGAGAAAATACAATTGTTGCATAGTTAGTTCAGCAGTGTTTAGACTCTTCTTCTAGATTACAAGAGAAAATCTCCAAGATTTTATTGGTGTGATGATGAGTTCGGTATGTGTGGACGGAAGGAGATATTAATTTGGGAACATCTACTTTGCTTCATAAAAGGTTCGCTGTTTGCTTTGTTGTAATAAAATTTCAGTTCTACTCTGGCAACGAGCATTTCTTCTGCACTCATTCGCCCTCTTGAGTTATCTCTACAAAATGCAGATTCTTTTCGCGAAGTAAAAATAATTCCAGCCTTTATTCATCGTTTGAACTATCACCAATGTTGTTTTCGGCGTGTGGTGAAGCTGAAAAAAATAATTGCCAATTTAGAATAATATAGACAATTTCTTTATGGCTGACTACATAAAAACTAGACAGTCAGCCATTTTATGATTGGGAGAAGCTTACCAATTGTCTGGAACTCGGAATCCATTTTTAGAATGTATGGTATCACTCTATCTATAGGCGTCGTTCCCAGAATGTTCATAAAAAATACTTCCTCGATGCAGGAGGATGTCAGGGACCTTCAATTTCAATTAGCAAAATGAACAAATGCAGTTTGCACCAAACATAGAAACAATTACTGTTTTATAAAAAGAGACTTTATATAGCAAACTACCTAAGTTGCGATAGTAACGAGAAGACACTCGCTATATGCACAGCATCACCATCACCACGTTGTGAACTAATGTGATCAATTAAATGCTTGGAAATCAGGGAGTACAATTCTCTTACTGCATTGACAACTGGAACATCAAACTCCGCTGCACGGTCTGAAAAAAAATCATTATTTCAAACGATTTTAATAAAAGTTCAAGTTCTCAAGTTTTGATGAGCGTTGTTGTGTGCAAGTTGCAAGCAATCAAAAACCAACCTGTGCTAAAGAGTACTAAAGCCTTAAGTGCTGCTAATTCATAGTCATCTAGATTCAGTTGGAGGGCACTTCTGATAAATAGGTTGATTTTATTCATGTTCTCCGCTACGGTGATGAGTTGAGTGGAATTGTTGCTGTTATTACTATTATTCGACTGCTGATGAAGGAGAAATGCGTTCATGACGTTGCTCAATGAGAGCAAATCCTGACACTGAAGGAGACCAATTGCGAAAACTTCGTTCCACGACAATCTCGTAATAGCAACTTGCATATCAAAGCTAATTAAATGAAAATAAAATGCAAACATGTTTAAAAATTGGAATCGTTTTTAAAACAATGCAGAATGAATAATTCAGAACAATGCAGATCCTTACGTCAGTGCTTGGAATGCAGGTAGAGCACGGGCCCAATTTACAGATAGAAATAAAAGTCTTGAGGAAGTTTCGCAAATGTATTGCATATTTAGCAGTCCATTTTGAGGAACTGGTCCAGGTCCAACCAAGGAGAATTGAACGCATTCGTCTGGGATTATTACGTCTAGATCAATCTCTGAAAACATTTTTGAGCACGTCCTGTCTTCTTTACCCTGCAATAAAAATTTGAATCAATATTGCAAATTAAAATGCGAATTGCTGGACAATGTCTCTCTGGCTAGCTGAAATAATCATGCTAAAGGTTACCTCTATCACATTATTTATAGACTCTAAAGCCTTTGCCAAAGCAGTTCTCTCCGCAGAATCACTTTCTCCTGCACTTTCGGATTCGTCATCTTCTGCAAAAAATTATGGCAAATAATATCCTATTATTATCATACCGGCCAAGCGACAAATTGATGATTGAAAAGTTCAGTTGGTTGAAACACATACCTGGAAAATTGTTGTCGTACACTACATAACCCGAACGACTATTATTCGCGCTTACGGAAGCATCAAAACTGTTGAAAAAGGAATTGGGGGACAGGGGTGCCATTCCGCTATCTTGATTCTCCCGTTTGACACTATTTGACAGGGGTTTCCGTTCATGCTGAACTGCTGCACAACAACCAAACCAGTCATATTCTCAGAAAACAATAGACCCTAGCTAATGGTATGGTCTCATCGTAAAAAAATTATTTTTAACATAATTAGTTTTTAATTTATACAGGCAGGAATTTTCTTGTGTAACTTTGAGTAATTTAAAAAATAAATAAATAAAAATCGACAGCCTTTGCCCTCAAACAAAAATCCTTAATTAGGATGTCAATTATCGTAAGGATAACGACACAACACAACACACAAAAAAACTACTGGTGATTAGCGAAAAGCTGGAGTGCTGTTTCCCACAACGTTTTGCTGTTATTACAAGTTACGAATTAATTCATTTATTTGTTGAAGCAGATGATTAAAACTAAATCAACATGCTGCATTACTGCGGCAAAGTGTAAAGGCAATGCACACTTTATTCATAATCATCCAATTAGAAGCAAACTAGCTCTATTATCCACTGCATGTATTAATTAATTTCCTAATTTTTGCCCAAAAATAACTCATATAAGTCGTAATATACATAACTGTTATGTTAGAGAAAAAACGCGTTGCAAATTGAGACATATACGCTACTCATTAGCCGGGCTAGATTTAAATTTAAATTAAATTAATTTAAATTTCAAGTAAGTACAAAAGTACTTTTTTGAAGTCGGAGTGTGAGAAGAATAATCTATAAAAAAAGCTTGCTGGTTTTGCTACTCACAGTCAGAACGCATTCCCATTTGGAGGCACTTTTGCAGTCGACAATATTGACACCGATTTCTGTGATGCTTCGTCACTTCGCAATTTTTATTTCCCCTACACGAATATCCGAGTTTCTTTCGAATGGAGCGTTTAAAGAAACCTTTACATCCTTCGCACTAAAAAAAAGAAAAAAACGAAAATGAAATGATGACAATGAGAAGAAAACAACGTAGGATGTAAATAAATTATTGAAAACTATTGAAGACAACGTAATTAAATTATTTAATTTAAATATTTAGTTATATAATAAAATTTTAAATAAAATTTTTGAAAATTATTGAAAACAACGTAATTAAATTATTTAATTTAAATATTTAATTGTATAATAAAATTTTAAATAAAATTTTTGAAAATTATTGAAAACAACGTAATCAAATTATTTAAATTTAATATTTAATTGTATAATAAAATTTTAAATAAAATTTTTGAAAATTATTGAAAACAACGTAATCAAATTATTTAAATTTAATATTTAATTATATAATAAGATTTTACCGAGATGGCTCCGTAGTGCCTCCCGGAGGCACGATCACCGCAAACAACACAAGCGTCCGCTGTCATTTGCAGAGTTGTTCTTCCAAGTTCGAAAGATTCGAAAATGCCTTTCAGTCCAGTCTGATCCATGATGCTAACTAAATCTACTGCCTGTGATGAAGGAAAACAATAAAATTATTTAATTAGTTAGCTCCAACATAAATTTTATATACAGTGAAACTTCCGAATAATTGCCTTCCGAATTGCGCTCTTACTATAATTGCAATGAATTCCCCGCCCTTCAGTTTTCAAAAGAATTTAGCTTCCGAAGAATTGCACTCACTATAATTGCAGCCTCCAAATAATTGTCTCTCGTGTCTCGTGCAATGCAACACAATGCAAAACAGAATTATTGCATCCCTGGCGGTAATTTCAAACATCGTGAATTCAAAATATGATAAGCAACGCACTAGAGACAGATGACCCTCTCATGAGCTTTTTTCTGAAAACCTCCGTATTATTGCCAATATGCAATATATGAAGAGCCTCTTATGATAAGTGTCTTATCAGTGCAGTGTCACCTCTTTATAAATGTCATTTTAAAATTCCCTCTGGGGTGCAATTGTTCGGAAGTTTGACTGTATTTTAATACCTAGATTAAAATATAAATATTGTAACTGTAATACTTACCATCGTATTTCACTGCTAATGAGGGGCACTCTAAGATTGGTTCTAAAATAAACGGACCACGGTTCACTCAACGATGATGATCTGCAAATTAAACAAATAAAGTTGACCATTTAGTTCACTTTTATTTCACTCAAAATCTGCTATCGCTCGCCATATCTAGTAAAGTTGATTTTATATTTCGCGCATGAATTGTCCTTTGTTTTATCTAATAAAATGGCATTGTTACATTTATTACAAACGTTCGTAATTCGTAAAATCATACCTAAGCATTTTCTTGCACAATAGATTTGCCGAAAAATTATTTAATGATACAACTGATATTGCTACGAAAGGAATTTCTCACTTTATAACCTCGTATTTAAAAAAATCAGTTTTCAGATTTAAAAATCTGTTATCATTTCTGCGTGTTTCCTGTAACCAAGATTTTTTCCTCACGACAATAACAATGCTTATCGGAAATTTTTGAAGCAGTCGTTAGGATTTTTTTGTGCAGTTTCTTTTAAACAAACCGAAGGATGCTTCGTTTCCCTTCCCTTCTGGTGCATTCATGTCATCGATCGATAGCAATGATATAAAAAGCCGGCATGTACATATATTGTATATTATTGCATACTTCGAGTATACTTTCTCTATGAGCGTGCATACACTACGTATCTGAACGCTTTAAAGGAGGAAAATCACGTTATAAGAGGGATCATAAACTGCATAAATTTCTGACAAACAAAACAATATTGTGCCAACTAAACACTTTTCTCATTGAGATCGAGCTTTGCGTCATCACTAATTCGTAACATTAGTTTCTGCTCACAATCTGATTAAGCGTTGCTTTGCTTTTTAACTTTGTACAATATAAAATAATAACTTTGTATTTAAATAATATTTACCTTTCTTCTATGGTGACGATTTATAAAATTAGTTGGAAATGGAAAAAGCACGTTTCAGATTCAATTGAAGAACGTAATGTGAACACAGTGTATCTGTCAATCGAAAAGTCAGAAGAAGAAATTGAATGTACACAAATAACTTTATTTTTCCTTTTAGTGTTTAACTTGAGCTTCAGTTTTTCGTTTTGTCACATTTAACGATTTTGTAATAAATAAAAACGAGAGAAACGAACGAACGTCTGTCACAGATGCCAAGTCTACTCACTCACTACTATTTACTGGTAGCAAGAACTGAAGATGTATGAATGCTTATCTAGTCAATTTATTTTTGGAATCCAGTTAATGAGTCCACTTTAATCACACAGAAGGAGTCAAAGTGTGCATATTTATTGCTGATAGTCTTCTAATAGCTGTTTATTTTATTGCTATTTTCGTAACAAAGGGAGCCAAGCACAAAGAGAAGTGAGAGCTCCAAAGTTCCAGCACATTCCGTACTCCGCACGGGCACGACCGCATTCTTCGCAGTCTACGTAAGAAATGACCCGACTCTCTGCAGAAAGGTAAAAAGTTCATAGAGTATCAAAAATGGCTGCTTCCCCTAGGAAAAATCCCCTTCTTTTTTGTTCGTCGACACGGCGGCGATGCGATGCATGCTTCTGGTGATGAGCGGATGTGCACATCCTTGCATTTGATAAAAGCAGTGAAAAAAAATTTGAACTGGCAGTGATGGTTTTGGTGGTGGTACTACTCTGGTGGTGCATGAACGTATACTGATGATGATATTGTGTGTACCGACCGAGCACCGCGACTTGGTTTGCACTCTCCACTCTCCCCTTTGGTCGTGTCGTTGATGCTGGTGGGTGGCCTTTTTGCTGTTGAACCGACCGAAGGTCAGCAGCAAGCAAAAAGAGAATTGGAAAAGCGAGGAGCAACACCAGCACCACCACAAAAACTACGGATAAATACACTCAGTGAACAGAGGAGTGGAGCGGAGCTGGCGAAGTATAAAAATTGAAGTAAAAATATCATAATAAGTGAGCGAGTATAATCATAATCACGGAGAGACGAATGTATGTAACAAAGGAGAACGAACGCTCGCTAGAATTTGCCCTACTCGCTCAGAGTTTTGTTGCTCTCTCGATGCTGAATAAGGCTTTTGGCTCTCTTGCCTTTTTCAAAAGAACTCGACTCAACTCTGCAAGAGCTTTGGATTAGAGTTTAGGGAAGAGTGCGAGTTGGAGCGCTCTTCACAACTTCATCGTCGTCATCACATTCAGAGGAGAGCAAATAATAAAGAGCGTATTTTTTACCCACTCGCCAACAGAGTTTTAAAACATACGTACATTGTTAAGAAGATATAATGGTAGAATGCGGACTGAATGTTGCCAATGGATACGTGTGCTATTATGTACCCATTCCCCTATGAATGAAGAAATGTACATGACACGACACGGACACAATCATAATCCAGCACTAGCAACGGTCACGCCGACCTTTCTTTTCTGCTCAACGCTCTTGTGGTCGCCTTAATTCCCATTTTTCTCAGGATCGCTGCTTTTGCTCTTTGCTGTTATTACATGCTCGGTGTTGTTGCACCTCCTAATGCCATGATAAATGTCGTCATACTAAAAACCAATAGTTTTTTTTGCAACTTGAACTAATCATTTTTTATGATTCTTTTACACTCAACTTGGCTCTCAATTCTAAATGATCATTATGAAGAATGGTGGCGAGATGATTTGACAAAGAGTAAGCAGATACCGCAGGAGAAATAACTCCTCAGGTTTTCACGTGAGCGTCTTCATATCAATTGTTTATGAGGGAATATCATCATCCCCTTCTTGTCATTCATTTGAAAGGTGGCTGTGGCTGAGTAAGTAACAACTAACAATGTGAAGGAAAGGGGTAGTAGCGAGAGAGCGGTGGTGATGGATTGTGAATTGAATGGAACGAAACGACAAAGATTATGTAATGAAGCACAGTGTGTATTTGGTACGATGGATACATTGTTATTTAGGTACTACATTTCTCCTTGTCTGACAAATGATGGGTAGATTAGAAACTTCACTAGTTTCATCACCTATTTTTATGTCGCGTCGCTTGCCAACCTGTGATGTGTTGTACCTAACAAACACCTACCTGTGTGTAAGAAGGTACTCAACCACACATTCAAGCTCAGGATTAATGTAGGATGTAGAAGAAACCCTTCAATATTTTGCATTGTTGTATAGCACAAAAAATATCGAAGTTATTTGATTTCATGATCGAACACTCGGGGAGAACAATGGCTTAATTAATTAATTAAATAGCAGTCAGTAGTAGTATGAAGTATGGATGGGCTTTAATCCTTCTGGAACCATAAATTCGATTGGGTGAGTTTGACAGCTAACCAGTGAGAAATTCTCTGGAAATAGATTCATCATCAAGTGTCAAGGTGGGTTTGTCGTGTTTTTATGACATGAAAAATTGTGCATAATTGGTTAAATTTTTTATTTGATTAATTTGTCGTGTAAGAGGTAATGTTTTGAACGTGTGCGTATTTACTACGTCCTATTCACGTCATTACGCAAAGATGAGTTTTTATTGACTTTTGACATAAAAAAATAATAATTCCATGTATAGACATCATTATCTCATCGACTTCCACTAAAAATGTGAGCATGCATAATATAATTATAATTATGGCACCTTTCGTAGTGGATTCACAAGAGGAACCACTCAAATTTTTAACTTGCAATAATAAAGTAAATTTCATGATCAGAGTTAGGCCATCCCATGGATGTTAGAGTAAAGCAAATGGAAACTCCTCGGGATAACAACAAAGTTGTAAAGGTTGTTTGTACCTGAAAGCGAAGAGATGGATGTCAATGTCATTTCGAATCAACTGAAAATGATGAGATGGAGAGTAATATTGTAAGCAGGAGATGAATACTACTTATGTAATAGTAGTGTGAAGAATGGTCTCACACTCAGAACAGAAAAACGATTACCTACAATATTACGCTGCACAGGTAATAATGTAGTAATGAATGTGGATCGTGTTTGAAGTCGTATTACTTTACTCCGAATGTCATGTGTGCAGAAAATGAGCTACGTACAATGTGCAGACTGTGAATCAAACATGAAGCGTTTGTTTAAACTTTGTATTACGAAAACGGTCGGAGTGTTATCATCACCATCGCAAAACAACGAACGTAACGTTCACGGGCTTTTCGCTTTCATTTCATCGCATCTTACATAAGAAGCTGACTAACGTAGCAGAAAGTTGTATGCAATAATAATAATATTATTATTACCTATGCGAGCATACCTGACTTCCATTGACTAAAATGTGTTCACCACCTTCATCCTCTTTCTTCGTACTTGATACGTACTTTTCCAAATCAAATCGACAATTCTCTCCTCTTCATAGTCATGCATTCCCCGTCACCGTGTAAGCCCGCTATAATGACTTTGTTATTGTTGTTCCCTATCGAGAAAGAGCACACGAAAGATACACATTGCAGTCATCTTATGAATGATTTGATGAAGTATCTCCGGAGTGATGTAACCATGATGCCCAAACAAAACCAGAGCCTGCATGGACCAAGTTGCATTGCATCAGAGAAAAATGTGAAAAGAAAGGCGAGCAAATCTTTTCTTACGCATCTGCCATGCCATATCTCTCTTTACAGCTCAACTGGAACGATCTTACAACAAAGCCTTGGAAGAAGAAGCCCGAGTCTAAATTTGATGGAGGGGATTTTCTATGGTGTGGAGTGACGACGAATTCAATGAGCATAAGTTTTTATGGACATTGTTTTTTATGCTGGTTTTTGTTAGTGAGAGTTAGAGAGAGATTCACGAAATTGCTTTTTGCTTTCTCATCATCACTTAAGGTGGAAAAAAATTCAACTAGCTTTACGAGCTAAAGGTAATAAAGGAAAGGGGCATGTATAATATTTCTATTTATCACGGAAAATGGATTCCTAGCAAAGAGAATGCATCTGGGGATGGATTGACCGGATCGTTATTTTAATTTTTATGTCACTTATTTAGGCACGTTTTTGTATTCTCTGCTTAATGAAACAGGTGGATTATCTCAATGTAACGAACTCGCTTATAACAATAGTTATTTAAATATATTATGTGAAATATCAGAATGGTCGCCAGTGTTTTTTGAAAATGTTAATCTTTGTTTTTGAGAGGAGGAAAACGGAGATCTACTGAATGAAACGATCAATACCTAGTCGATATATTCATCAATCAAACGTTTTCCTCTGTGTGTAATTATATTACACAGCATGTATAGCTTTCACTTTTATTATCTATATAAAAGGAGCTTTCAAATAATTCACTTTATGGATTACATGCTATATAGAAATTAATTATTATCATTCCATATTGTTTAACCAAGTTAAACTCAACCCACATCATCATCAAAGACAATTAATTTAGGACTATCAAATTAACTTCAACAAAAATGAGTACGTACTTCTTTGATTCGCCAACGCGAGTTAACCTCTGGTTTATCAAACGCTGTACACACAATCTAATGGTGGTTAAGAAGTTGTAGAGAACCCAACTCAAGTTGGCGTAAAGACGTAATGTGCTTCGTGCTGAAATGCGTCAAAACCGCAAGCTGCTTCCGTTATATTGTAGTACTAAGCACGAAAAGATAAAATGTAATTAACATGAACTCTGCTAATTAAGACTACGAAGTTTCGTTCAAAACCCACTCTAGCGATCGCGTCACAGTAGTAATAAAATAATGTGCCGGTGAAGACATGATCTTCTGACGCTTCGCTTGTACGTATGCATTCTATAAAGTAAATTTGCCATTTGCCCGCATGTTTTCCTTCAAGGTGGATTATAGCTAGTGGATGATGCTGACATTCGTTTACAATGTGCCAACATGCTACAAGGTGTACATTTAGAAAACCTTCGAAGTGACCTTTTCATGAAAGCATTTTCATTTTCTGCAAAAGTAGCGTTACATACAATGAAAAGTATACTTTATCTTACCAAGGGACTGGCACTTGGTCCAACGATGAAACGGGATGTAGGGCTATTCAAATGAACTTTTAGTGGAGACGACTGAAAGTTCAAAAGTGGTTTTGGCCAACTCACAAGAAGTGTCTTCACTCACTCACTCGTGAATCTCCTTTGAAACTCGATCAGTTTGTATGTCAAATGTCACTCAATCACAAAGTTCTTTAAACGCACTTGACAGTCAGACATTCAAAACTCGGTAGATGAAGATGAAGCCAATTCGTCGGGGAGAAATAGCAGAGTTCTCTCCAAAGAGTTGTTTGACGTTGAGAATGGAGGTAATATCTCTCTTCCAAATGTCTCCTTCCTTCCGCAGAACGTGCACCTCTCGTAGCATCAGACTTTGGATTATATAGGTATTATCGAAAGTAGCGTAATTGCAAGTTAAGAAGCACGTCTTTGTTCACGCTGCGTTGTTTTTCTCCAAACGTCGCCAACATCAATGAGTTGAGCTCAGCCACGGGAAAATGATTTCGTACGGAGCGAAAAAATGTAATGGTTTCTATGAAAAGTTACAATGACCCCTTGATCCACGGTTCCAGTACCGGTTGTACCAAGAAAATGTTCCACCTTGTTTTCCTCCCCTCGTCTATATTTAGCCTCTTGAAAATGTTAGTAGAGAAATTATGGAATGGGATTATCATTGAAGGAAAAGGATGATACTTCACACAAATGAGGTCGCGTCCGACCGTCGTCGTCGTTGTGAAATGGAATCACTGCTGCTGCCAGCCTCTACTTTCTGATACAAATTACAACTTTTTTCTTCTCTCTCTCTCTCAGACGTTTCTACTTTGTTGCCCGAGCCTTCCTCCTTTCGCTGAGCTACACTTATTTTGGCTCCCACTACCGCAGCAACACTGCTCCTGCTACAGTTCACCAACTTATGTGTTTGAACTCTACCCAAGTGAAGTCTAAAATTGACCTGGTCTTCTTCGTCTAATGTTTCAGTTGGACGTGAATCCACTTGTGAAAAATATAATGCTCTTAGTCTTCTGAGCTACTACGGTTTTGCCTGCTTTTTCCTCTCTTTCGCTAGCGACTCCTCCTGAGGAGATATTTTTTCATGAAATTCCCTTCAGGTTACAGTTTTGGTATTTAGCCAAATGTATTTTATAATAGGTCTTCTTGTTTTATTCTCATCTATAACCTGGTCTGCCTGCTCCTGCTGTTGCCTTGTGTCGAGGATGATCGTGATGATGTTGATGATGACGATGCGATCACGGTTTGCCGTGCCGAAGCTGAACTGAACTGAACTGATCTCTTCTGATGAAGAACACTGCATGAACCCTGCCCTAACCTGTATGCCTTTTACGAAAAAATAACGCTGGTCGGTCTCGCCACACTCCTTCTTAATACTACATTGTAGCGAGAGAGTGAGAGAGAGAAGGAAAAGTCAGTTGCAGGTTTTCTGGCTTCACATGCGAAAGAGGGGAAAAGAAGCCCAAGCTTTTTGCTCTAATAATGTATTCTGTTCTGGTAAAATATAATGATGTCGAGCGAGAGTCGAGAAGGAGGAGGAGGAGGAGGTTATAGGTTATATGCCATGCCATGCCAAATCCAAGAAAACGAAACAAACGAAGGATAAAATGAAAAGCAAACAGTGCCAGGCCACTGCTACTATTACAGTCCACGTCGCTTTGTGTAGTTATCTTGCGAAGCAACACAGAAATACGAAGTAGAGAAGCCATCAAGCGTGCATTTTCTCCTTCTTCTGTTGTTGCCGTTGCCTTTGCCCTATTATAATCGGTTGCATATCAAAATGTCAAACGTTCAGGTTGAAGTGGAATAAAAAAATGCACTCCACCACACCAACACTTTTCGACTTTTTTCGACCTATCAACTGAACTTGCTTCATGTGAAACCAAATCTGTTTGCGTTCGGCTTTGTTCTCTAATACGTTTGTGGACGGGTCTAACTGAATTGCTATGATCCTTAATCATGATAATGAATGGAGGTGTAGCTAACATTTTAATGGGTTATTTAGCTACTTCTGCTTTTCAGCCAGAAAGCCGGGATTCTGCATGCTCAGCATTTTTTCTCAAAATATAAATTAGACGTGAATTAATTCCAAAAATTATGAGTAAAAGCTCGGTCAGGCACTTAATGTTCAGAATGAACCGTAGCAAAATTAATTTGTTGGAGGCATAATTTTATGCGAAAAGTGCTGAGCCCTGAATTTTGTTGTAGTCGCTCCGCTCGCCTTTCGCACTGTCAGCGTCAGCTCAATAAAAATTAAGTCTTGTAAGAAGTAAAATTGAACTGCTTTATAACATTGTGTAACGCAGCGTACAGAGCTTCTTTTGAAGCCAGACACCAACCTAAAATTTAGATGGCGAATTTGTCACAGTACACGTCCTTTCGTGGCATGATCATGGTGAAGTGTAGGTATTATTAGTAGATTAGGTATGTTGTAGGTAATTGGAATGCATGAAAAATAACCTTGAAAATGCTCATTTTACAAATTTTTGTGACCACAGGACGAACGGGGAAGCAAGGTCATAGTCATCACATCATCATCATCATCATCAAACAAAGAGGAGTTTTTTTGCAATGCTTCGATGCAGCAAAAGCGTTAGCAACTTTTATAGGTACGTTTACGAGATAGGATAACAAATATACGCCACTACACAACAAAACAACCTATTGTCTTGGTTTTACTCTTATGATCTGACACTGACGGGTTATCCTGTTCAGAAATGTCGCCACGCAGGGTTAAGGGTGCCGTTGGATGTAGTTCTGTTTCTCAAAATTTATTGTGCCTACATATTTAATTGCTCATACATAATGAATGAATGACATAAAATTGGCATGAAGGAGCTACCTGATAATAGCCAATAGCTTCTTAAATTTTTAACAACCTAGAGAAAATGATAATTACTGGGTAGTCAATGAAGTAAACTGATTGACTCAATTAAGATTTTATTGCATAGTACAAATTTCCAGACAATTTTTAAAAGCTTCATTCTTTCTCATTGAATTAATTTTTTTACATTGACGAAATGGTCGGATTTTCTCAGACAAGTTGAGACCAGACCAACTCCTCCTTAATACGGACAATAGAGCAAAACTCAGTGTTGCAGAAAATAACCGCCTGTGTGTGACTGTGACATTTTATATTTTATCTGTTTAACGCTAGCTTAATGAATGAATGTAGAAGAAAAATGGTTAAGCACCAGGTCATCACCATTGTTATTCTTGCACTTCAATTTTCAAGCGAGTTGGGTTGGGCTAGTCAAGTGATTATTATAAGGACGGATGAAAGTTTAGTGCGTCCGTCCTCTTCACGATCGTTCTCATCAACGCCGTCATCCCACAGGAAGTGACACACTGCCAAGCCAAAGATGATAATACAGAGAAAAAATTCGTGTGACTCTCGAAGCAGTAAATATGACGACGATGTGGAGCTTGATTCCCATTGCCACCGTACACTTTATAGAGTTCATGCAGCGAGCAGAGCGCATTATGGACTTTCAAAGAAGTTCTCCCTTTTTGAAGAGATCATTATACTTGACTTGATAGCTCATTACAATGAAATGTTAACGAGAGCAGGGAAGGAGCAGTTAGCATTTTTATAGCCAGTATTCCACTTCCACTTCTTGCAATAATGCATGACGGACACCACGCACGGTTGAAGCTGAGGCTTCAGAAGTGAGCTTTGTTGTTGACGCAAAATATTAGTAGAAGCATGGGAAGGGAAATTGAGCTTTGTCGTAGTCATAGTCATCATCATCTTCGCATCATCGTTATTGTCATTTTACCTTCTGCTTAATTCCTGAATGCCGTGTGCTTGCCATGTCATCATGATGCGATGCCATGGCCGTGACACCAAGTCATGACATAAGCCCATAATGTAATAAATTCAATGCAAACACACCACATCGTTTTCCAACAGTTCACTTCATTTCTTCGCTTCCAACTACAGCAATTAATATGCAAGTAGATAGATATCTTCAGCGTGCAGGTGAAACAACTGCGACTTAGGCACAAGCAAAGTTCAATGTTTAGAAGCAGAAAAGAAAAAAGGTCCATCATCATCACAACTTACCACAAAAACACTGTGCAGCAGTAATCATCTCAGTTTGAAGGACAATTTTCAGAAGAAAAGTGGCAAAGAGCAAGGAATGCAAAAAATGAAATGTGGAATTTTTAATGGAAAAGCAGACAAACAACGCAAAATCCTATAGGAGATTCAGCGTCTTTGTCGTTGAAATCTATTTTTACAAAAAACGCCAAAAAGTCACGTTTGACTGCATGCTTGATGAAATTTTGTAATATCATCTTTTTAGCACTCTACTTTTTTAACATGAGACAAACAAAAAATATCTTCAAAATCATTCTTGCAGTTCATTGTTAAAAAGCCTGACAGGGCTTTTACACTTCCATCTGCTATTACATTTTTACCACGAGAGAGTGAACTCCATTTAATACATCCAACCAAATGGCAAGACGAGGACGACGCTGCTGTGAGTTTGAAAAAAAGAAGTTTGACCTTAGAATGTGGCAAGAGAGGTAAGACAAGGTGAGAGGGAAGGGGTTAAAGTAGCACCACTTTTCAGTCTCTTAACAAACAATTACTACGCACAGATTATCCCAGAGGGTAAAATTGCCTAAATTGTTGCTCTTAAGGTTTTTTGTTTGATTCACTTTGATAACAGGGATACTATAGCGCATAAAAACCACCACTCCATCCCACCAACATGGTTTCAACGACTTGGTGAGATGATGAGATGAATGATTCAAAATAGCCGAACTCTGGTTAAAAGCTCTTCTTTAAAAAATAATGACTGAGCTGATGGATGTATTTATGACTGAATTCTCCTTTCTTGGGTGATGTTTACAAACCAAATTTTCTACTTTGAACACAATTCAAAAAAAATCTCGAAGCGGTTAGTGGTAGAAGTATTAGGTGAGTATGTATAAAGATGCAGAGCAAATAAGATAAATTAGAGGAGCGGTGAGCGGTAGCAAGTTTTAATGATAAGTGCATACTATCTACAGGAGCAACAATAACAACTAACAACATCTCATTTTTGGCAATGACAAAACAAGCATGATGATGATGATGACTATGAAATTAACGACGACTTTGATCATCTCCTCTAAAGATTACCAAAATCAATCGGGTGAGGGTGCAAAATTGTATAAAGCAATTTTTTGGTCCACCTTTCAATAATGGAGTCACAAAGAGTACATAAAATTCGATAGAAAATCTTATTATTATTGCCTTGTCGGCAGAAGGAGCAAACAAGCTGCAAAATGAATAGATAAAATTCTACATATTATTTATAAAAATACACGTTGTGCCAATAAAATAAAAAGGCGAAAGAGTGAAGTGTAAGGGTTATGACCGAGGACAGGACGCGACCATGACGCATAGTAATTTTTTTCTCTTCAAAAATGAAACTCCTACCACCACCGAGAAGAAACCAGGCAGAGTCGTTCAACTAGTCAGATTGGTCATTGAAGGAGAGTTGTGTGAGTAAGTCAAGTGAACAGGAGTAACAAAGAAAAAAGTGGGGATCGCAGTCACAGAAGCACTCCCTGTGACTACTCTCATAAAAACCGATGTACCTAAGAAGCGCTAATACATAATTTCTTCTTTTTTGTGGTCACTCAGAGAGGATCATCGCTATCATCATCACCATGATCATGATAATATAATGTGATACTCCGTTTTACTCTATAAAAATTTCTCAGCAAATAAATTCGATGCATTCAATTTGATTCATTGTTGGTAGACATGACATGTTACATAGTCAAGCAGCGCTTAATCTCATGATTCATTTTTTGGTTGGATTATTTGGATACCACACTTGAACTTTGCTGTTGCTTGCGATGATGCTAAGAGCAACTCAACCTTGTAAGAATGAAGTCACCGGCCAATAATAGGCAATTGTGAAAAGTGCTACTATTGTGTTACCTCCATCAAACTAGATAACTTGAGAATATCTTTTTTCGGCAATTCTTTTTTGCAAATTGTGTCTGTCAAAGGGAAAATGCGATTTGGAAAATAATTTGCATTTTTAAAGCATTCTTTAGTTTGAAAACCAGCCCGTCGTATTTTTGTAAATTTTTGTAAAAGTGTAGCATTCCACTCTGGTCTTAGATTAAGAATTTTCTGCTTTCTTAGGTTGCGATAAATTTAGGAGGGACATCAATAAAGGTGGCAACACGGCAACCGAGATGACGGTGAACAATGGAAAAAATTGAAAAAAGGTTTTAAACTGACTGATGAAAAATGGGAATTGGTACGGTGTAACAAGCATGCAAAATTCAAGAAAGTACAATTTCTGACTAACAAGTGGAAGCATGTGTCTCAAAACGTTTCTCAGCGTTTTTATTTGAACCTGTAGTTGCTTTTAAAGCTTTTCATGCGTAAAATTCTGCTTTTCATATACCAAAAGAAATGGAGTTCAATTTTGAAAATCATGAAGACGCTTGCCAGTCTTCAATAAACTGTAACACAGTTAAGTTATACATGGCCGTTAAGAAAGATATAAAGTCAAGTGCCTAAGTAAACTTTTCCTAGTGGGATAATTGACGAAGAACATAACATAAATCGACAGCAAGCAGCTGCCGCATCACCATGATAATGGCTAACAATGAAAAGGATGATGAAAAGTGTCAGTTAATTGGATGACACTATATAGCTTTAGCACTGTTGATTTAGCACAGAACTGAGTCTTGGGGTTTATAAACTTTTTTAGCTTGCAAATGACAACAATCAGTTAAATTGTTGATCAAGTGAAAAAGGTTAGCACATGTTGTTTAAGTTATTTTATAATAATACTAAAACATTTCTGGCGATTGTAAAAAATTTTAACCAGGCGCTTCAAATTCCTTTAAATGCCATATAAATTGCCGAGGAGGTTGATTTTACATTTCAAAGAGAAACGCAGCTGACAGAATTTGCGGCGATTGAGTGGCTGAGCGGTCTTTCTCATTTAAGCTAGAATGAACAAAGTCTTGACGTTCTTTGTTGAGTCCAAGTTAATTAAAAATTGGTTCGCGAAAATAAATTGAATTCAGCCAATTCGCGTATTTGGGACAGGTTATACTTACAGCTACCGTTGAGTTTAACCATTTGAGTAAAATCTGATTTAGAAAATTATAAAACAATATTCGTTTATCTTTCATCCCTTATTCGTTTTATATAGTCAATAGTTAAGTTTACATAAAAATGATGAATGATTTCTCCTGCACGAAATGCATAAACTGTAGAATATTAAAAACCCAAGCTTAGGTTTGAATTAGAAAGCATCACGACACTGTTGCAGCACAGTGGAAATGTGATTTGCATTTGACTCATCAGGCTAATAATGACACACATAATTAGGTACGCATACAAAACGCACAAAAAAATCTTTAGCTGGTGGGCATTCAGAAATTTTTCATGCGAGTTCATCAAGAAAATTGTATACTATTCGTGTCTTCCGTTGTGCTGGTTGGTTTATGCATGGTGATTTTTTAAAAACTTTTAACATTTACAATTTCAAATCCTTCACTTTATATGTGTACATTATATCATTTCGTCACATTAACTGCAACGTGTAACAAAAAACGAAGATGCGACTCACGGTTTTAAAGGCCTGATTCTCCCCTTTTAGAATCTGAAAAGTGTAAAACTCTCGAGTGAATCCTTCTCTGCTTCTCTGATTTCTTTTCTTCAAGCGAGTAACATAATGGAAGATTCTTTTCTTTGCCTTTCAATTCATTCCAAAAGCGTATACAATGGTCACGGTCATCTTGTCAAGCAAAAAATCAAATAAGTTTCGTCTCTTCTGAAGGTATTTTTCGAAACACTCGCTGGCTTTTCAGTAGCGTGCTTGTTCAATATTTTCAACGTCGACTCATGTCACGACGACTGCGCTGTAAACTCATATACACACAGCGTCACCATCATCAGTTCTCCGAATGTGAGCAAAATTCCCCATGTGTCTCTTTTTATAATAGTCTAAAAAACGATATAATAATAAATAATGATATTCACGCTTCTCGGTCTTCCTTATGCGAGACTGAGATTTGGAAACACATTACACCAACTGTCAGGCAAAGGACTGGCGTAAAGCAAAAGGAATTTTTTTTACAAATACAGAGTCATTTTTGTCAAGATCTGCATCAAAGATGAAGGGCTTCGTGAACGGGTTGAACTTGTAGATTAAAAATAAGTAACTCTAGCTAACAAAATTCCAAAATGACGGAGTGAAGGGGAACATGGAATAGGGACTAAATATATGCATGCATAGAAATAATTTAATTTCTCCTTGGACTTTTTTTTTGCTAGAAAATTTGGTGGCGCAAATGTGATGTGATGAACAACGACATGAAGCAAAAAAAGAGCGAGACTCAGCAGAAGTTCTTTTTATTGGTGTAGACTTGGAAGAAAAAAGCTACATTATAATGGGGGTTCTCTACTCTGATACTATTGTGTAGGGGATGGAGATGATACCAAAACCAAATCGGAGAATAAAAGACGAAAGAAAGATCGTGTGAGAAATGCTGAAGAGAGCTAAAAAGCGTGAGAACCAATATCAAATTACTGATGTGATGGATGACGACGACACAAGTGGCTTGTCTCTGCAAACACTGGGCTAGTTAATAAAACAGCATTCCTTCTTTTGCATAACATTCGCTACATGTCTACATCTAATCTTAAAACATTACCTAAATAACATCTTAGGATTGCACGAGATTCTTTTCAGATATGCTTTTGCCACCTGGTCCCCAATTTTTCAATCTGAAAATCTGCACATTTTCTTTCGTTGAGTATTAGCAGCAGAGGTATAATAAATTATTATACTTATCGTTTTAAGATAAAAGCTATTGTCCTCTGAGTTGTTTGTTGCACTACAGGCCCGTTTTTTCTTGGTTCACCTTGCTTTTTTGTCACTTCACTCTTTTGGCTCAGTTTGACTTTGAGATGACGAAGATTATGACATCTCTCGATCGACTTACGCTACCATGCTGTCTAAAATTACCATTACCACCTGTCGAAAATTAATACTCAAATTACAATACTACCAATAAGACCATTATAAAATTTTACGATGCACTTGTCTGTGTTACAAGCACAGACAGAAATTGTCCGTCCTTTTTAGAGGTTTCACTTTTTTATTATTTTAAGTTGCTAATTGGGGATATGGGAAATTCTCAATGACGTAGAACGTTTCACGGTAAACGCGGAAGGTAGATGCAGGTATGATTATCAAGTTTCAAAGTTGACCGTCAATTAGAAATATTACTCATATTATTATCGTTGTAGAAAATGTCGCAAATTATGAGCAAAGTTTATGTATTGTAATAAATAAAACCCATAAACTAGAAACAGAATGAAAGATCGATTCTTAACATCATTATTTTAAATTTTTGTAACATTATCCTTGATCCTAATCGCAACTATTTTTTTATAAACTTACAGACATTTTATATCTTTTCTAAACCTGTCTTACAGTGCCCTAATATAATGGCTAAAGGTTTTAGGTTTGATAAGCTTGATAATAGTTGAAAACAAGTTAACTTATAGTAAGAAAACTAATAGCCTGTCAAAATTAGTAATGTATAAACTAAAAATGAATAATTTTTTGAACTTTTAATCGTTTTGTCAAGAATTAGAAAATTCCGATCGGACAATTAAAGTGGAGTCTGAGTCTAGCCACTTGAAACGACATAATTTTCTTGTGTGGCATCGAAATGTTTTAAAAATCTACTTCTGCGAAAATCTGATGAGCTTGAGCTAGAAAATGATGTCGATGTTTGGAATGAATTACCAGTAGATCATTGAGTTCATTTTGAGACCGCCGAGACAAAGATTTACCAGCAGAGCATAATTGCATGAATTGCAGATTTTCACCACAGCAGACAGCACTCAAACATTTGTAGTAAAAGTGAAGTGTAAACTAGAAAACTACGCCATTTTATTTATTGCAATTACTAATTTGTAGTTAGCATAGTAATTAGTAACTGATATGCTAAGACACGAGGGTGACAGTTTAGTTTATACGTTACAAACGTTACAAACGTTACGTTTAGTAGAGTCATCCACATTATTAAACAGACAAAATGTCGAAAATCTTCACGCCCACCAACCAAATTAGGTTAACTAACGTCGCAATTGTTCGGATGAAAAAAGGTGGCAAACGTTTTGAGATAGCATGCTACAAAAACAAAGTACTTTCGTGGAGAAATAAAGTGTAATTTAAAATTCATAAGTTGGCTGAAGCCTTCGTTGCATTCGCCAATCTTGATTTGAATTAATAATTTATTCATTGGTTTAACTTTTAGAGAGAAAGACATTGACGAAGTACTCCAAACACACACAGTTTTCATCAATGTTTCCAAGGGTCAGGTAGCAAAGAAGGAAGACCTGGTGAACGCCTTTGGAAAGGATGATCAGACAGCTATTTGCATTGAAATTTTGGAAAAGGGTGAACTCCAGGTGTCGGGACGAGAACGCCAGACACAGCAGGACGAACTCGTCAAAGAAGTCGCCAACACAATTGCCGGTATTGTATTTAACATGAATTTAAAGACTGACTGATAAAATTAAAATTATCTCATTATTTATGGAAGCTCTGAAAACTTGTTATGATTATCATCAGGTTTGTGTATTAATCCTGAAACAAAACGCCCATACCCTACATCTATTATCGAAAAGGGGTTGAAGGACATTCACTTTTCGGTTAAGCCTAACAGAAACTCGAAGCAGCAAGCTCTGGAGACGATTCCTCAACTGAAGACTGTAATGAAAATCGATCGAGCTCAAATGCGAGTGAGGATAACGGTTTGCGGGAATGCGTGCAAGAGTGTCGCTGAGAAAGCTGAAAAATTGGGGACCACGGAGGGCAAGGACTTTTCAGGAAACACCCTCTCAATGGTGGGTCACGTTTCAAATTTTATAATGCTTGTGGTTTACTAGGTGCATACATCAAAGATTTTATAATGATATGTATATCATAAATAAAAATGCTTTTTATGTCACTATTCCAGACGATTCTGATTGACCCAGGGAATTTCCGAGAAATCGACGAGATTGTTCGAGCTGAAACGAAAGGGAAAGGCACGCTGGAAGTTTTAGCATTGAAAGACGTCGAAGATACAGAAGAAAAAATAGAGTGACACAGTTACACTTTGTAATTTCACTGTACTTTATCAATTTCGGTACTTCTCATCTTGTTCATACGCTGTATAATATTCGGAAAATAAAGATTTATATTTTTAACAACAATTTGGTTCCTTAAAATTGTTCAAGCTCCTGTACGTCTTTACTTAGCATTTTTATCTCGAATGTAGATAGTTTCTTCACGATTGTCTAGTTTGGCAGCGTACCGTGCAGCGGTGAATAGAAAGTCAGATAACCTAAACACATCAAATTAACGAAAGGATGAATTTTATTTGTTTAATGTCTGCCAATATCTTCCTTAAATGCACAAGAAGTCAATTAATATTTAAATTTAGTTTTTGGCACATACCTATTTACATAAATCAGTGCTTCGTCATCAATTTCTCCATCATGAGTGAGAGGCGCGATTGCGCGTTCAGCTCTGCGGCAGACAGTTCTTGCAATGTGAAGTGAGGCACTTGCTTTGCCACCACCCTGGAAGATAGAAAGCAGAATAGAATTTGGTAGGTGGTTCAGCACGGGCCTCAACTCATGAACACCGTTTTTCGGTTTCTTTTGCAGCAAATAAAGTGCCCATAATAAGACTTAAACTCACCGGCAAAATAAAATTCTTCAAAGGTGGCAATTGTTCAGTGTATTCATCAATCCATTCTTCTAGTTCCTTTGTGTGTTTCGGAGAAAATTGCACCTTCTTCAGATGTGATTCTCGAGCGGATGACTTCGGAGTTGCAACTAATGACGCAACATCCTAAAACATGTGCAAATTTTGTTGGAACAAAATTCATTTCACAATAAAGTATGCAAAAATTGTTGTTTATAAATGCAAACCTGTAAAATACACTGAATCCGCCCTAATCTTTCCTCATAATCGTGACCACCGTCCTTGGCGAACTCTCGAGCTAAAGCAATATGAGATGACAGCTCGTCAGTGGCCCCCAAAGCATCAAAAATGGGATCGTTTTTGAGGCGCCGTTCTCCAGTGAACAATGCCGTTGTTCCTTTATCTCCAGTCTTGGTGTAAATTTTCATGCGTTTTGGTGCAGACATCGTCAATGTCCTTTTGTTAGGCTGGAATGCTAGTATTTTCGGGTAGAATCCGCTTTATTAGAGGCACATGACAAATGCACAATAATACGATATTAATTGTAACAAACTTGTACCTTCTGAAAACTGTCGGATTGGAATTGCAAATTACAAAATATCACAAGATTGCGTAAATACGTATATTTATGTAATAATTACATAAATCCGCCCCTCAGAAGTATTTCCGATGTAAGCTTAAAAGACCGGCATAGAGGCAGGCGAAAAATTGATTCCATTACTAGACCACTCTTAGATTTGTTAATAATTAAGAACACGTGGCTCGTGGGAATACGAGTAGAATATGAACAAGTTAGATTTCTCTAATGTTGAAGAAACACAGAGCGGAACCGGTAGCACAATTCAGAATGAATGGCTACAAATAACTGATAAAAGGGATTAAAGACACTACATTCAAGATAAAAATGTGTTTTTACTTTCATTCAATCACATGCGGCGAATGACAATGACATAAGCGAGTGGAAAACCTAAGCAAATGTAAGGAAAGGAAATCGAACCATTCGAACATAGGCACATCACCTATGCAAAAAGTATGGTTTACAATTTACAATATTACTACATAGATTGAAGGTTTTTGCAAAAATTCAACTATCACTTTGTCTGTCTGTCTTTCTTACAACAAGTCTTCACCTCTACCACACTAGTTACTTTATACTATACTGTTCCAGTTATCCAGCTCCTAAACTAAACCTCTTACTAGAAACCCAACGACGGTGTTTGGGGCAATGTGAACAACTTTTGGAAACTGCAAGTTACATTTACTTTCTCCAGCATTTTAGAATGAATCAATGAATGATTACACACGACATGCTTTAATATGTCGCATTTATGACATTAATCAAGAAATCTCTGGAGAAAATCGTCAACCTTTGTTTCTTGACATCACCTGTATCGGTGTTTGGAAAGAATTATGTTCCCAGTTTTACATACAGTCTGCGAGGTAGATCTCAGTCTGCCCTCTCTGGTACGCTTTCATTCAAAGAGGGGGTGTGTATTTTGGAGTTTTGGATAAATTGTCTTTGACAGAGAGAGGATAGAGATGTTCACCTGTACGAGGAGTGAGTTTGTGTTCTTCGGCGTAGAAGTGTGACAACTTTAAATGAATAGTTAATTTCTCCTGATTATATTCGGATAAGTAATTATCGCGATAGTGTAAAGATTTATAATGGTATGGAAGCAAATCGATTTCATTTCAATTGAAATTTCATGTGGTTATATGAAATGATTCAATTTGATACAAACACAAATTGCTAAATGTATCAGTGGTAGTAAATAGTATTTATTAAATCCTTATGTCTAATCTTTTCTTGGAATATGCAGTTGGTACTAGTTTTGGGAGATCTGCACATTCCACATCGTGTGGCGTCCCTTCCCGCAAAGTTCCGCAAATTATTAACTCCAGGCAGAATTCAACACATTCTGTGCACTGGGAACCTTTGCAACAGGGAGTCGTATGACTATTTGAAAACTGTTGCTGCCGATGTGCACGTAGTGAGAGGAGACTTTGACGACAATCTTTCATACCCTGAACAGAAAGTTGTCACGGTAGGACAGTTTAGAATTGGTCTGTGCCATGGACATCAGGTTAATATAATTTTTTTAAATACGAAACAAATAATTTCATTAATGAAGCTTTTACTTCAGTTACAATTCGGTGAAAAGTAAACGCTAATTTCAGCATTTACATTGTAGATTGTACCTTGGGGCGACCCGGATGCACTTGCTATGGTGCAGCGTCAGCTAGATGTTGATATTTTAATTACTGGTCATACGCACAAATTTGAAGCGTATGAACATGAAAGCAAATTTTATATCAATCCAGGATCTGCAACCGGAGCGTACAATCCTCTTGAAAGGTGAGATTCCGCATAAAAAGAAATTCTTGATTTATGTAAACGATTAGTGTCTTTTACCTGAACAATTGAACATTCTCTAAAGATTTTCTTTATGTTGCAGTAGTGTCATTCCATCGTTCGTCCTGATGGACATCCAGAGCTCGACCGTGGTGACATACGTTTACCAGCTTATCGATAGTGAAGTAAAAGTGGAAAGGATTGAATACAAAAAGAGTTAAGGGAAAGCGAGCACTAACTGAAAAAGATAAGGCGAAACTGAAACCAGTAGATTTACGATCTTCTTTTTTATTCTGCTGTATCTCATCTTACTTTCTCTCGACTTTTCACTGATGACATTTGTAAGGATTAAAATTATATATCGGAACAACTTTTGAAATAAATAATTCCACAATGGTGATGATATCTTATATGAAAGATTGCAAAGAATTCCATTTTCTTATTTCAATGAGAGAAATTACTGTACGAGGGGTATGTTTGTAGTGTTTTATCAAAAACGCAATATTTTATTTAAGAATTAACCGCTTTTACAACAAACAGATCATATAACAACAAGACTGTAAAAACAATCCATATATTATTTTTATTGCAAAATCTCACACTCGTCGGACTGGGTGTTAAAATTTTCTGTTGTTTGACATTACTCCACCACCGTTGTTTCTCCTGTAAATTTCTCCTCTACATTAACTTTCGACGGAATTTTTTATTTGACTTGATATTTAGAAACACATCATCGTCGTCAACTTGAATAAAACAGTTTTTTTTTACTTTACATCTCCAGAAAAAATAGCAACAAACTGAAAATAAACAAATAACGCTAGCAATAACCAGACGGTAGTCTATGTTAAAACTTGGATACCGCTTTTCTCCTAATTTCTATGCAAAATCAACCGTAATTATCATAATTTCAATTTGAATTGACGATTACTAGGGACATTAATAGCCATGATAATAATTTTTAAAATGTTCGTAATATTCTTAAATAATAAGATTAGCACGCTAAAGGGACCATACATTTTGTATTTTTAGAGTAGTGCATCATCAGTCTAGTCTAGATTATTCAAGACCAAAACAAAATTAAAATCTGAAGTTGCATGAATGTGTGTGTGTTGTGCATGAATGCTTAAATGTAGCAATTTTTGTCGTGTGTGTGTATGTAGCCTCAGTAATGCACTTAACTATTACGCTTCATAGTGTAAAACTGGTAAAATACATTGTCTAAATATTTTACTGTAGGAAAAGGGTAGAGATTTTGTTGCGAAATGTGAAAACTTCGTCTCTCAAACTATTGCTAAGTTTTAAGTATGTTGACCTTGTAGAGTTCTAGCTGCTATGTTGGAAACAGAGTGGTAGTCCATGTTGAACGTACAATGTAGTAGTGAATAGATTGAAAGATTGAAATTACAAACAGTATCCAAGAATTATGTATAAGTTATGATTAAATATATCCACCATAATGTAATTATTTGTGAAACATTAGCCGCTAGGCAAATGATTCACTGTCGCTTCCCCTTTTTAAAGGTTTATTGTCAACCTCAAAGGGCATTAGATCTGTTAGCAGTTCGGTTGTGGAGGTAACTGACTCTGTTGAGGAGTCCTCATCTTCATCGTAGTCACTGACGTCATCACACTCCTTAATAACAGTTGTGAGGTCGTCAATGCGCTGCATGGCTAGTTTCAGGTCGTTCTGAAGAGTTTCATTTTTAAAAAAAGAGGACAAACGTTAGGATGATAACAAGACCTTGGTATTTGAAGAATAATGCGGAAGTAGATTACAAAATTTGGCTTACCTTCAATGTCGATATTTCTAATTCTGCACTTTCAAGTTGTTTCGTTAGTGAACTACGTCGACTTTGAGCATCGCTTTCTCGCTGTGACAGACGAAGAGTTTCTTCCTTAAAATCACGAATCTGTCTCTCAAACTTTCTACATTTATCTAAAGCTAGGTTTTCCCTGGTTTGACTATTCTTTATGTCCTCTTGGTACTTTTCAATATGCTCCCGATATCTGGATACTTGTCCCTGGAAAATTATGTCATTCAACCGTTATTGGATGTCACAATAACTCCTTAGTCCTTAATATATGGCTAAGCTGTATAAGTATAATTGTATACCTCAAGCCTGGTTTTAGTGGTGGTTTCCAATTCCAGTCGTGTTTCAATTTCCCTGATTTTCATCTGGAATCTCTTCTGTATTTGTTGAGAAGCTTGGTCGCCCTCTAGAGTCTCCAATTTTGCAGATAGCTCAGCAATGGTTTCTCGGAGGTTGGATGTGGCTGCTTCTAATTCACTAATTTGGATTGACTGTTCCAAAATTGTGTTTTGGTCAACAGATAGTTGCTCCACGGCTGCCTTGTATTTCTTCATTACCTATAACGCAAACGAAATATTGATCCAAGATAAGTTTTTGAGGGGAATGATTTTTGAAAATCAAACACAAACATTACAGATATAAAATGACAATTTACTTCTGCCAGTTGTTCTTCGGTTTCCTCTAACTGCATTTGGTAACTAGATTTTTCCCGAAGTACTTGATTTTTGATGTTTTCGGCTTCGCTTCGGCTCTTGCTCAAATCCTCGAGTTGTGTCAATGCATCCGCAAGTTCTTCTTCCACCTGCAAACGATTAAAATTTATTCGTCCGTTAGTGTCAACTGTCAATCGTGGGATGAAAACATTGGAATCATGTAGGCATTTAGAGAAAGGCAAATTAAGAACTGACTTTTTGCTTTGCTCTGCTCAGACGGGTTCGTTGTGATTCAGAATCTTCAAGTTGATGGCGAAGTTGTCGGAGCATGCCTTTGCCAAGGACATCGTTTTTATTCTGTTCTAACATTGTTTGAGCATCCTTCAATAAAGCTCGAGTTCGTTTCAATTCTCTCTTCAAACGACTAATCTGTTCTTGGGACGCAGTTTGGCTGGCAGTGTATTCCTCCAATTCGAACAATTTACGCTCGATTTCTTGTTTCGATCTCAGGATTGCCGTTCTTTCCTCATGTTCCGCTTCCAGTTGACATTCGAGGGCTATAAACGCAGAGATTGATTAGTTTCGTTCTTAATCGTTTTACACCACATTACCACTATTTAACAATAATAAATCGCACCTTTCACTTTCTTTTGAGCTGAACCTCGTACATCCTCAATTTCCTCCTCTCTTTGCTGAACTTCCCTCTTGTGTTCTTTACGCATTTGCTCAATCTGCATTTCCAACCGCAGCTTTGTACTTTCTAAAGATTGAACCTGACCGGCGAAGTCGTCCAATTCCTCTTCCTGTGATTCCAAAATCAGCAAATTCATTTACCATCATTTTGAGAACAACTAATACACACTTGGATTCTTTGATTTGTTTTTGACGAACCTGTTCTTTTACACGCATTTGGAGGTCATTTTTGGCCTTTCGCAAAGCATTTAATTGCTCACTGCTTCCACCCATTTGAGTCGTTTCTTCAAGCTCTGTTTCAATACTGGCCAGCTTAGACTCCTTCATTTGGAGTTCCAATCGGAGACCCTGACATAATTGACATGAAACATTGCAAATGTAGAATTTCGCTGCCAGCGTCATTGAGATTAATTTTCATAGTCACTGAGATTGATACCTGCATCTCATTTTGAATAGAATCAATTTGAATCACAGAAGTATCTCTTTCTCGTATCGCTCGTTCCTTACTAATCTTTTCCTTTTCTAGTTGTACATTCAGATTGGAAAGTTCAGCATCAAAACGACGCTGTTTCTTTTCAAGTAGTGCGCAACGTGAAGCCTCTTCTTGGTGCAGACATCGCACATCCGCTAATTCACTGCTGAGCTTTTGTATTCTGCGCTTAAGCTGTGCAACAATTTGTCTTTGTTCTTCAGACTCCTCCCAAGCGTCGCTGCACTGTAATAAAAATGAATTTAAAACATCGGTTTTAAAATCGCACTTGAAACATTTTGTAGTCAGTCACAAATAGTTACACGAACGCGTACTTTCTTTTCTAGAGACTTTTTCAGTATCATTATTTGGTCCATATGGTCCTGCTCTCTTTGCTTGAGACGCTGCTTGAACATTTCAAGCTCACGTTTGCATCGTTCCCAGCGTTGCCTATATTATAAAATAGCAAAATATTATTTTATGTAAAAATTATGACAATCTATAAAAATTTCCAACAACCAACATCTGTAACAGTGGGGTGTCGTCTTACTTGTACACGGAGTCTTCATTGAATTCATCTGGCGTGCTGTCACCATTAACTTCCGAAATGGAATAGGCGAGGTCAAGCTCTAGCTGTTGCTTCTCCGTTTCTAAATTCTGACAACGACTTTTGAATGAATTAAGATGACTTTCCAATTTCTGTTTCTCGTTCATTTCTTGCTCCAGCTTCTCAGATGTTACGGCAGACGTGGCCTGCTCATCCGCTAGTTCGGCACTTAATTCGTTGACCTAAAACAAATTTGAAAAATATTGAATTAGATCATTCAGAACACGAAACGGCCTTGGATGAGTGTAACGCGGCATAATCACATGGACATATGAGCGTAACATTTTATATTTAATAGCATAATATCCACGCCACTGAAAAATTAAGCAACCTTGCGAACAATTTTGCCAATTGAAGTTTCACTAGCTACAGAAGCTTGCGAGTTAGGCTCATCAAGGGGGAGTAAATTACTTTGACTCGCTTCATTATCATCAAACTCATTAGCCACATCATTCAACGACATTTGCGAGTTGTTTAAAGCAAACGAAGAATCGTCGTCGATTGTCGTCCAGCTCGTAGAGTGGCGGATTTGATATCCACGAATTGCGATCGATGCACTCATTGAGTCTCTTGATTTTTTCCCTGGGTTCAAAGCCAGCCATTGTTGTTCAATGTGGTCCGATCTCTTGAGGAAGTCCTTGATCTGAGCAGTAAGACGAGCGGAGGCAGTCTGAGGATCCTGATGAGCAGGTTTTGGCTCATATCGAGCCTTGAAAGTCGTCCTTGAAATGGAAGCAGGTAAAATGGAGAATCCAGCTTTTATCACGACACTGTCTTCAGGAAAACCGGGAAGGCCGTCCATACGTGTCCGCTGAGTACTGTGTCTGAGGCCATTTCTGAATTTGGCAGGGCCAACGCCATCGTAGGTCTTGGCGCCCTGCGACAGAGACCTTGTCGGTGGTGCCAGAGACTGGGCTCTTGAGTACGGTGGGCTACATCCCCAGAGATCTTCATCTGTGAGTCGTGAGAGAGAAAGTCTTGGTCGACTCGGAAACGGAGGCGGCGCTCCTCCTCTCGTCGAGTAACTATCCATGATGATGAGTTCGCCGACGTTGGTCGTTGTTCACCACTGATTTCAACAAAACGTCCAGGCACACAAAAACACGACTCCCCACCTCCACATTCGGAGAAAGATGTGCGAGTTGAAAAAACTACAAAACCTACATTTCAAGTGTAATGAAAACACATAATATGTTGTGTTGCTCTCATTCCAGACAATTCTCTGGAATGAAATTGACTACTGACTAATGAAACCTGCCTGCAGAAGCATTAAGGAGCAATGTGTGTGTCGTGTGTGCTGATTGTGAGTGAGTGGAATTTAAAAGGTTTATTTATTTTATCAAATTTATGATGTTGCTGATGAGAACGATCAACATCACGCCACGCTACTGCTACTTTTCGTTTATTTAACCAGTTGTTTTCTGAGTGTTTCTCGCTACTTTGCTACTGCTAACACACTAAACAGAATCCCGGCTGCATTTCCGGAGTTCCTGGTTGTACACCTAATTTTAGCAAAGAAGCATCCTTTCGGCCAAATCGCAAATGGAGCAAAAAACAGGGAAGCCACAGTCTTGATGGAACTTGACGAAGGAAAAGACGAAGAGCCAGAGAATCACATCTCACTTCTGCACAACATTTTGCATGCTTTTCACGTTGGACTGGCATCGTGCCAACAAAATCTCTTTGTTGCACTTGCTTATCCTTTGCTCTGTGCGAATACAGCAATAATATCACACATCAATGTTGTGTAAGAGTCACACTTGCCCCCTCATGCTATTTTAGCGGATAGGCAATAATATTACATTTCACACGCGTTCACGTAATCCCTTCTCAGAAATTATGCACGTAGACACTCGAGATTTTTTTTGCAAAGCTGATTGACAGACACCTTGACAAAAACAGCCTTTATTGAGGAGGGTAATTACTTTGAAACTTTTTGCGGAAAAAAACGTCGGTTGTCTTATAACTCCATTCATCCACCGTATCGGGATCATATGGCGTCACATATGCATAACATTAAAACAATTTTTGCGTATTAGAATTTTTGTCTCTCTCCTTGGATTGGGAATATTTGCGATTGCGACTTGCTATTTATTTACTACCTCAATTTGGCAAATTGTTAAACAAGGCGGCGAAAACGGTGGAAAAATATGCAACGTAATAGCAATAATTTTGAAAACATTTTTTACCCTTATTTCCAACTTTTCATTCTCGGCTCTCAAACGGCTCCTTTCCGCTTCTGTTTTCTCGTACTTGAGCTTCAGCGATGCCAACTCATCCTACAATAAATAAAGAATTTGTTGCCCATTAATTATCACGAATCAGTATGACACGATCATACACAAACACATACACTCCCATTGTACTTTATTCCAAAAATTCCAAAGCATGCCACAACTAGGTCAATATACTTTTTTGCATGCGCATCTTCTTTTCACTACACATAAAATAACATTCAACTTTTTTGGACTCGATTTATAGTTATATTGTAGCATGTCTAACCTGAGTTGACTGCAGCTTCTCGTGAGAACTTTGAACCTTGATGAGTGGAGAAATCTGTTGGTACATTTTCCACCACGGCCAATCTCGGACGGCCAACAACTTTCGAACATTTTTCTGAACACATCGAATAGCAACATCGCGAACCTTCATCTTTTCCAGTCGTCGTCTAGCTAAAAATCCTCGACAGTTTGACTGTAACGAGACGAATAATGGTTCCAACTTGAGCTTTTGCTTTTTCTCAAGTTCGTCCAGAATCGAAGGCTTCATAAAAACCTGCAACCACATTCAAAATATTCTTAAAGTTGAAGCCAATATGCAATGTCTCAAAATATCATCCATCTCTGGCATGATTTCCATTTACAGTTAGTTCGGTAATGGTGCACTGCACTTTTACTTGAGAGACTACACTGTTTGTTTCATTATCTCTCCGGATGTTCTTTCATGGCTCATTGATGGCATTTGCTGGCATGCTCATGCGTAATGCTCATGGTTCGCCGTAATACATTCATATTCTAATTAGACTCGTCTGTCTCTAATTAGCTTTATGCAAATTCCATTTTTCACATGCAGAAAAACAAAAACATTTACCATTGTTGTTCCCAACTTGAAAGAGGATGACGGTAGATCTTGCTTGTCAAAAATATCCGTAACTCTATCTCGTATGTTGACCCCTTCTTCCGAGAGACCAGGGCTTCCAAGGCATTTGAATTTACGAACAAACTCGGATTGGAGAATTGCATGAGGATAGCCACTTTTGTAGAATCGTATTGCGTTCGGAATATTCATGGAACGGATCTGTAAGAGAGTACATTAAAAAGAAGATTCATGTAACATCCGATGTGATCCGCTGAAACATGTTTGAAAATTTAAACAAAAAGAATAAGAAAAATGTCAGTGATGATGATGCTGATGATGATGACATGAAATATACAAACGCATGTCATTTTATATGAAAACATTTCCTGAAAGCCCTAAACTCAGTATTTTAGTGGATGACATGTTATATGTTCTGCAGATGGATGGATGGATGGATAAATGACGAAAAAGAAGAGAAAAGGGGAGATGAATGAAATGAAAAGACTTACTTGTCGACGAAGAAGGTTTACGTCCAGATCTCCCGTTCTTTTACTGTTGGTACTGGGATTGAGGCAGTACACAACTTGCATCTGCGTTCTTCCAAGGATTTCCATTAGATAATCCTGTATAAAAAATGGTTGAGTTTAATGGGTAAAAAAGTGTGAAATACGCATTTTATCGTTTGCCGATTTTTATTAGTTTTCTGTTTCAGTTGATGAAATGTTATTAGATATTTTTGACGGGGTTTAACTTACAGCCTGAACTTTAATATTAAGTGAAGCGGATTTCTTTTGCCACGTTGTGGAATAATTTCGACGGATGCTTGAAGCCCTTCGCAAACCAATGTCTGACGCAGTCGAAGCCAAACATATCCCAATCACTGAGTTCGTTGACTTGAGGAACATGCAGTTGATGTTATCTCTGTGTGAAAGAAAGGGAGAAGAAAACGGAATTTATTTTACTGACAGCTGTAAATATTCCCTCACACGGGTGATGATAATGTAGCGGGAATAATTTTTCGGGTTTGATTTTTTGTTAGAAAATCTAGTTGACAGCTAAGTAAATATTTATCGTACTTTTGGAATTCTTGCACTAGGAGATTGGTGAATTTTGACGCAGCGGCAATATCCACATGGCTGAGAACACGTTTGATATCGTATTCAACTATTCTTGTGCCATTTGCGTGTGACAATGTCAATGAAGTGTTTCTAAAGTCAGCACAGTAAAAACTTCGGAACTGACTCTCTCCATAGAATTCACTTTCAAATTTTTCGAGACATCTGGCCGGTTCTTTTGCGTCATCCAAGAAGTAGAGCAATCCTTTCCCTTTGGTTTGTTGCTGACCATTGTTTGGTGATGGGAATGAGTCCAGAAGTGGAAGCGAGTCGTACTGACCAAAAAGAAGGTCTTCGTCTTTCAAACCTCCATTTAAATTTCCTGCACCTGAGTTAACAGAGGCGGATGGACCATCTGAAGGCGTGCTATCTGATTTGAAATGTAGGTCAATACCTTCAGAGCTATAGAGCTTATTAAGACGGTCGTAAGTGGCCTCTTTGATTAACTTGGAAATCCTATCATTTAGGTAATTTGTTGACAAGTCGCCAAACCTAATACGTAAAACGTGAAAATGAGGCAAAAAATTAATACAACTCAAAATTGTATGGGAACATCTTGTGTCATTCATCTTATTTTTTACCTTGCACCATTCTCTGGTGACGATCCTCCAATTTGCACCAAGCTGACACTCAAGCACTGAATGTTCCGGAAGCCCACGCTGTTTGATTTGTTGACGGTCGTAAAGAGAGAATTTACCGCCTCTGCGTACAAACCCAGAGAGAATCCTAGCACATTTCGAACTCGAGACATGTCTTGCTCCTCCATCACCAGGGTCTTCTCAACATTGTCTAAAGAGAGACCGAGCAGAGAGCACGCGCTCTTAAAATGCTGTTGTCCCCACTCGATTTGTTTGGATGAACTCTTGTTCCCATTTAAAAATGCGTTCGCCACAGTTCCCACCACATGACCTAGATGATATACAGCACCAAACACTGACCACACTGACTTTGTAAATGTCTCCCCGAGGCCAAGAGACACCATAGCCGACAAAATACTGGTTAGTTTCTGAAGATTGGCCACAGGATCAGCCGAGCTGGAAATATCCGAAGTGAAGAATGGAACGGACTGATTCCCTCCATCTCTATCAGTCTCGCTTAAGAAAAGCTCTTTACGTAGTTGTTTCAAGGGAAGGTACGGACCAAGGGTATCCAGAGGGCATGTTGACAGATCGTGAATGGCTTGTATGATATTGAAGTATGTACCGTCGTATAAACGTTCCATATCCAAACAAAATATCTGTAATTTTGCAAAGTACGACTCATATTAAATACTTTTTATCTACAGAAAATTAACCGCGGTTTAATATACATGTACGAAGGAATCTTACCTGAGAGTTAATTCCAATCATTCGTCCTCCCAGATCAAATTCAACATTGTACATTACTGTGGACTTTTCATCGGGACTGTCGAAAGGAGAGCAGAAAAATTCGACGAGACTTTGCATTGCATTTAATCTTTCTGCAAAACTTGGAATAGCAATATTTCCATTTGTTGGAGACGTCGGAGCGACGTTTGCAGCCACAGAAGTTCTATCGGATTTGTTTGTCTTCGTTTCTGCCAAGTACTTGAGGATCTCCTTGATGCATTCGCGCTTTGTCAACGCGTCCGATTGTCCTTGGAACACAATGGATTGGTTTCTTTTGTTGACGATCATGGAGCGATAACACTGGTTTGCTACGGAATACATATTTGGTAAAAGTTTGGAGGAAGTGAATGGTTGCGGGAGCAGCTTCAATTGTCGCTGATTTTCTAGATCGACGATGATGTTCTTGGTCAAACAGGTCATTATTGTGTTTGTGACTAAAGTGCATGGCAGATTGTTGTGATATCTATTGCGTAAAGTGTGCAAGATGGAAGGCTCGTTGATTAAGTTAAGATTCCACAAGTAAGGTGTTAAGTCAAGATTATGTGGATTCATCTGAAAGAGGATATAAAAATCAAATTGGTCTTATTAGATGATGACTTTAAATTTTAAATTCATTTAATAGATTACGCATGTTAAGAGTCATACCTTTTCGACGTCATCTTCATTAACATCATAATTTTGCCCGGTATCGAGGCGCACGCCACATTTTCCAGATTCGTCCACCATTTTGACCAAACGAGCATTTATAAAACCATTCTTGTGAAGCACCCATACAGAGTCGGAGGAGCGACCACGATTTGAGTCATCATCCTATGAAAATCCATTAACGTTTAAATTATTCGATCTCGGTCTGAGGAAATTAATCTGATTTATCATTTTTCTGGCGCTTACCAGCTCATAGTTGATATCTACAATATTTTCTATCCAGTGAGTGTTAGAAAGAACCTGAAGTAATTAGAATTTCATTAGACAAAATATTCTCATCTGTATTATAGCGTATTACTTCGCGAAAAGGAGAAATGTTTCTTACCTTGAGAGTGATAGCATGTTGAGATGATTTAATCAGGTTAATTACGTCATCCCTCGATTTTGATTCAACGGACACGAAATTGACAGCTACCAAACGGTCACCAGGTAGTAAGAAATCCTTACTGTAATCTCGACATATTGAAGATCCCTGAGTGGGCTCTACAAATAAAATGGACTCTTGACCTCCACCCTGCAAATGAGCATTTTGATTAATTAATAAATTTCTTCATGGAATTCAATGTTTAAAGGGTTATCATGTTAAAGTTAAGAGCTCACTTTCACAGTTACACTAGCTCTTCGTATAGAAAATCCAAAGTCACCGGAAGGTTGTCTCTCAATAGTGATACTACGGCAGCACCCAGCTTTTGATGTTACTGACGGGAGAACCTGATCACTAAAATCCATTTCAGGCTCCGGATAAAACTTTGCTAAAGACAAAGCGTTATGAGATGGGCTCTGCGGAGGTGTCACGTAACTTGGAGTGAAACTCGAACTACTGGCCGATGTTGGAGGTCTTGAAGGACTTCGCAGAACTCCAGGATTTGAAGCGATATCGCTTATCATGCCGTAGTCACCAGAATACCTTGCGCTACTCGACTGTCTCGGAGGGACGGGCGGGGGACTTTTTGGCGACGCCCTGGGTGGTTTTGCTGTAAAATAAGGCATAATTACAATTAGCATGAAGTCTCTAAAAAAGTTTTTGAACGAAAAAAGCAAAAGTGCCAATAAAAATAATAAATACCTGGACCACCTCGGGAGGAACCAAGGGTGGAAGAACTGCTCATCATCCCCTCCTCCCTCGCACTTACAGATGTGAGAGACAGAGACGATTCGCTGCTATCCGAGTTTGTAATACTTGGCATTCCATCTTGATCCCTGGCACCAGGCGAACGTTGAAGCGTGTTCGGAGTCGGAGGTTGCATAAAGTTTTCACTGTAATCCGCAATGATACCACTTGGCAACTTCTGCTTCTCCTTCTTCCCTTTGCCCAACTTGAAGCTCCGTCTAATCTCATCCAAACGATTAAGATCCTCCGGGGACAACTTGTCTTTCACCTTCTTCCCAAAACCAACTTTTTCCATCTTTTCCGGTTTTGTGACGCCACCGCCTCCACTGCCAGTCTTCCCTTTATCCTTATCTCGATCCCGATCCGTTTTTCTCATAAACTGGAACATGATTTCGCTGACTAATGATTTCCACTAGCAGCTGAAAAACGGCAACTAATGTTGCGAAGAAAACCAAAATATGTTGACGACGAGAGGAGCAATAAACGGTTGGGGAAAAACTGAATAAAAAGTGACGCGGCTCCTCCTTGTTGACACATTCCACGGCTTTTACTTGAGTCGTTTTGACACACTAGCTTTCAACAGCTGATCATTCTCGAGGATCAATACCACTTCATAATAATTGTTAATTAATTTTCAGACATTTTCTCGCTTGTAATCATTTGCTGTCAAAACATTTGGTTCCACTTTTGTTCTACCAATGTGGCACAAACAACAGAAACGTCGTTCACCGTCCTCGTATCTGCTTCTGCTACCACCTGTGCAGTCTGAAATCTGAAATACAGAAATACAAATTGTCATGAAAAGATCTTCAATAAATTAAACTACGATTTGCAATCCAAGATTTTCTTTTAATTGAATAAACCACACAAGCACAGGTCTCACTCATGACTGACAAATAACCGCACAGACATTCATTAGGAACTATTCGTGATCGTGATCAACCGCTATCAATCTTGAGATGTATTTACCTAGTTTCATTTCATGCAAAAGCTTCTTTTTTACCCCAAAACTGTAACTATGTTGAGTCAACAGATATAGTATTGTGCAATGCTGTCTTTCATATTCATATCATTAAGTCATTAACTATGATTTATTGCTAATATTACGCAACGCAACACTAGCAATTCCTGGCTGGACTACACGTTAAATCTATGAGTTCGCAAATATGAAAATGAGTAAGAGTAAATTAGGTTTCACTGCGAAATCTCATCTGCAAATCCTCAGCACACTATGTGCTGTCTTTGTGCGAATTTTTAGCCGTCTTCCTTCATACGCACGTATTTGCTATGTTTGATCGTAATCAGCTACTTAGAACGTTGCCTTAATTTTTTTGACATTTCTATACTGCTTTTCCTGTCAGCGAAGTAATCTGAATCAGAAAATGATACCTATTGTGTTGTCAGTAACAGAGGTAAAAACGTGCGTGATGTGGTAAAATTTATAACGTTGTTTAGATAATCAGCTTACATTTTATGATTTTCGTTGCACCGCTAGATTAGGATTTGAATATAATCCTTGATAACAATAAACTGTTTATTCACTGTTACTGAATTAAAAGATCTTTTCTACTACGCTTTCAGACAGACGCTGAATCCAGTGAGGCAGCGAAATGTTGGCAAACTGGTTACTTCCTATAAAATATTTAATACTGCTGAATTTTATTTTATTATGAATGCAATGTATTACATTGATGCTAATAATGATGTGAAAAATAAAAATCGTAATAATAATCGGTAAACCAGTCGATGGACACATGATTAAGTTGAAGCTTCCTCTTTGCAGAGAGATCCCACATAATCATGATATGAATATGATGTGATCAACCAACATAAAGCATCGTAATGCAAAAACGGCACTTTTCCTTTAGCATACTCAACGACGCATCCAATATTATTTTCTCAAAGTGCTAAAACATAAATATGGATACGATGAGTATTTTTACTGTTTACTTACTTACACAAACGTCAGTCAGAGAAGTCGCTCGCAAGGAACAACCTAACATAACGTAATGTAACATACTTAAAATTGTAAGTTTAAGTAACAACGACAACGGATGCCTAGGTAAATGCCTTGCGTTACATACCCGATAAAAATAAATCCCACTTCAACTCATGCATATTTCATCATCGACCAGCATCATGATGATCGTTTTCTCAATTCTCATATCACATCTAACAAAGTTTTTCATGGTAATAATCAGTAATAACAATGCATGAGCACCAGTCAACTCAACAAAGCAAACGAACGTAGCACCACAGCCAACGCCAAAACCAACCCGAAACAATCATGGGAATAATATGGGAAAATCAAGAAAAGTAAAGAAAAGGTTAACAAAGACAGGTATAAGGTCGGAGTCGGATATTATTATTATTATTATACTTGAGCCATTATTCCTGTTTTTCTTCTGCCTCCTTGCTTACTCTTACTTTAGTTAGTCTCACAAGAAAAGCAACTTGTCCGTGAAATAAAATGAAACGACGCATTATTCATGAAGTGAAATGCTAGAGAGAAAAAGTTTATTTTTTCCTTGCACTACATTGCATGTTATTTTTTTCTGACTTACTTGCCTATGAAATTGTACACGTAAATAAATTGTAAAACTCTTTATTTTTTTCGCGAGCCAGGGTTAAGCAGTGCCATTAGTGAGAAAGAAAGAATCTGTAACAAACGCAACAATGAAATGAAATACACACTTACTCAGTCGACACACTCGACACTCACCGCAAACATTATTCTAATAATTCTTGTTTCATTTCTTTCATCCACAAAACTGCAAAACCAGCCTGGTCAGGCCCAGCCCGCATATTACTAGAAAAAAGCTTTGTTGCTTTTTAGCAGTACTCGCTGCTTTTTCCGCCACAAACCTGTGTAACATATGACATAGCAAATAATGAATAATGACTGTGGCTTCACTTTGCTCTATCTTTTGCAAACTTATGTCTGATAATAAAACGCGTCCGTAACTTACAACACTAAAACTAACGAAACCCATGTACATATGCACATCAAGTATAAAAAAGACGGGCGGAAACGGTTTACGCTTGTTAAATTGCACATAATACGCAAAAAATCTATATTTTCAAGTCTATCAATCAGGTATTTTACTATGCGGTAAATAAATCAGTCCTCTACCACTATTATTATTATCCTCTGATCCTGAGACTTGGGAGTTCGCAATGGCCAGATCGCAGTTTTCCAAACAGGATGAATCAAATATTCTTATCGTTTTATCTACATAAAAGCTTAAATTTGGAAAACAGAAACCGCAGTGCGGTGCACGTCTAACGCAGATTGTTATCCGAGGATGTTAGATTATCTAAATTGCTTGCAATATGTCCAAAATGAAATATTTCTTTGTGCTTCTTTCTCATGAAATTCAATTCAATTCAATTCCGCCCTGTGTTGCCTTGTTGTTTGCAAAAGAGACAAAAGTTTCTTAATCAAGTACTTAATCAGAGAATTTTTACACAAGTTCTGCAACATCAACTTTTCTCTCCTCCATTCATTTTTATAGGAGTGAACGCGAACGCGACCACACCAGACCGGTGACCGGCGTCATGTGTGCATCCACTATGCTCTGCGTAGATTTTGATAGTGAAAAAATAGTGAAGATATTCAATTCAGTTTTATCAATATCGAGATCTTTTAGCGAAATTCTGTACAAACTAAATTTTTACATTTACGGGCTTGAATGTCGAAGGAGGTACCTACATAGCGACTCCAAGTTTCTTTCACCATTTTACATTTTTAAAGAAACAGTTACCTCTTTGACATCTCTGCTCGTCTCTGAACCAGCAGTGAGTTATAAAGTTGCCTCCAACAAGGAACAGAAACTGTTTTCTGCTGCACCTCTCTATCATTCCTCAATGCGTGCCATTAAGTATTTAATAACAGTAGTCAGTGAGTCGAGTCCGACAGCTTGGGCAATAAAAATAGTACTCTAACTAAATACATGTGTGCAACATGAAAATGCGGAACCACATGAGAAACCGACCGTCGTCGACCCTTTTTATTATCCTCAAACAAAATGAGCCATCAATTTCTCACTCACCAAACGCAACTCCATTCCCCAGCCATTTCTTTCTTTTATGTACTTACTAATTTTGAACTTTTAAGAAACCCTTTCCTCATCACACCACATCATGAAGTATTTAAAACCGTACCGTTGCTCGAACCAAAAGTGCATAGTGCATGAAAACCGTTAAAATGAAGATGGAAGCGCCTGCATTCTCATCCTCTCTCTGTTGTTTGTATTTCATTAGGATGAGCATAAACTAAGAAAAGGTCCACAGTCCATGCAGATAATTTTTTTTCTTCTTCCGTTTCTCTTGTCTCTGCTTCTGACTTGTGAGTTTAATGGCTCTGGCTCAAATTATAAGAACGAACATGATAATTTCTTTTGGAAAAAGTGACGTGACGATGCTGTGTACTTAGCTCGGAGCGCTTTAAAATTGCTCAAAGAATATGAATGATGAGCCGCGTTTAGCGCCTCAGAACAAAGCAAAGAAAAAGAAAGGCGAAAAGGATGATCATAAAACATCAAAGCTAAACAAATAGACATTACAGTGGATCTGAAAAACCCTGATGTGATAGATAGATACTTTTAGTGCGATAAGCGGTGGGTGGCTACGACAAAAAGGAGTCAATAAATGAAACGCAAATCCTTGTTTTATTGCTCCTTAATTGCTGGGTCCCTTGAAGGTATATGATAATAAAATATGATAACCTGATTCACTCTTCTAAAAACAAACTTCTGTGAATTTTTTCATCTTATCTTCCTTCATTTTTGCGCCACTGCTCACTTATCCGCATTGTTACTTGTTGCTTTCTTGTTGGACATGTTTTCAAAACGACGACTTTAATTTGACAATGTGCAGAAGGAGTAGAGCAGCAGAAAAGCTCAGTGAGAGTTGCTGCCGTTGTTGCTGTTTATTAAAAGCGCACGCTGCTTTTTTCTTTTCTTTTAAATACCTGTTGTCTGTTTAAGATTTGATACACTCGCTGCGGCGTGTACCCACCACCTTTGCAATTTCGAGCATGTACCTTGTACTTACGATGTGAATTTTATGCAAATCTTAATCCCTTGTGCCAAAACTTTTTTTAATTTTGAATGAAGCTAACTTGATTTGTAACAATTTAAGTGCGTTGCTGATTTTCCTCATTTTTCTAATCAGGTTGGAATCTAACTAAAAAGCTAACACAGTTTCATTCTGAAAAAACGCATACATTGTTAATTTGCTTTTTGGTGTTTTAGCTGACTTTATAATGTCCCTTGTAGTAATTTGGGCTCGATACCTGTTGATGTGATACCTTAGAATTTGTTGTACATGTTAAAATAAATACATCTAGTAAAGTAAGTTTACATCATGTGGAACGTCTATCTAAATTATAATAATATCCTGCTTTTGAAATTGCTTGCAGTTTCTTACTAATGAATACAGATCAGGTTTATTATTATTGTTATTGCTACAATGCACCTGATTTTCGTGTTCACGGTGAGGGGCTTGAGCGCTTGAGTTTTAAGTCGAGAGTATCAGCAGAAAAGGCGAGGACCGCAAAAACAGTCAATGTTCAGGCGTAGTTTTCGCATTTTTTTCATTATTTTTTTTCACTAGAGAAATCTTTCGCACATTAGGAGATCGAGTTAGACTTGTCTTTCTTGGTTGCATTTTGCATATCCATTATTTCTGTCATTCATAAAGTGCGATTATCATAATCCTGATCATATCATATCTTTGATACCGTGAAAAATATGTCAAGAATATTTGCATGCTGATTACATAAATTCCGATGAAATATTAGATACTAATGTGTTATTTGAAAATTGACAACGATGACAGGGAGGGTCTGGCTGAAATCTCATGAACAGGCAAATAAAAGATGGTGCAGAAACGCAAGTAAAACGGATGAAATTCTTTTTAGTTGCAGTTTTATGAGCAATAAAATAACACTTGAAACATTGTAGTAATTTCTTCAATTAACTAACAATAAGGTACACAGCACATTTAATTTAAAGTGACACGCATCCCAAATTGCTTAAGGAAAAAGAGAACCAAACGTCGTAAAAGTCTATGCAGAGAATTTCAAAATGTGATTGTGGGCCCTTTAAAATTTTCGTTTCGACATATCTCACAAAAGTCACTCGCATATTAAAACGAAAACAATTTCACAGTTGTATGCAAATTGGGTATTGTTTTTCCATCCCATAATTTCACGGGTAAAATAGCGTCTTTCAATATTCATTCATGTCGAAAACCTCATAAACATCGGTTGAGAATTGAAGATTTGTATGTATTACTATTTTTTGATTCATGAATGCTCCATTCTTAGATGTAATTTTAAGGAAGTGAAACGACCACCGACCGCCCAGCAGAATCATTTTTTTTTTATAGTAAATGATAATAGTGATGGCTTGATGATAAAAAATGATGAAGATGGTTATTATTATGCTGCGCTTATTACACTGTGTTTCCTCGGTCACTCTGACCGCGTGGCCGCATGTCCTCCACAAACAGCTTCTAACCAACCAACTAACTAAACCAACGGGCGGATTTTAGTAGTGGTTTTTGCAACCTATACAATGCAATATAACCTTACTAGCGTAACCTAGTGTCGATTAGGTTTGATATGTCAAGCTCATTTTACTTAAGTTTCTCTTTAATTATTTTCACCGGTACATTCTAATTTTCTAATTTTGTTTCGGTCAGGATCGTTTGCATTTTTGCATGTTTTAATCAAAGTAGATAGAAAAATTTGTTTCTAGAGTTCTTGATTCACTTTTCACGTAGAGGTCAACTGAAACAAATCCACGACTTGAGGTATTTTCGCAAATCTTTCAATAATTGTTTTGCTAGCTGCGCAACATATCTTTCATCTTTGACTCCTGGGTTTATTTTCTATTCTGTATTTTGTTGTCTGTCAATGGTGCTCTTTTTTCACCCATCATCCACCGATCTCGTCGTCGAGTCCATCAAATAACGAACAGGGACAGATAAAACAATCTTACGTATTTTAAGGAGGATAACGATCACCTACCACAATGAAAGCCATCTCAACACAAGACAGACATTAATAATAGTACAATTGTAAATCACGACGACATCAATGCCACCAACCATTTAAGAAGCCCACTGGCCCAAGAAAGAACCATTAAGAACGATTACACGAATGACGGCGAAATGCAAATCACAGGCACGGTGCTCTGTTCTTTGACTAACACTAAATTGCAGCTAAAGCCAATTCGCAAGAAAAGAATAAGTAAAATGAGAAATAGATCCACCCATAAACTCCATAAAAATAATATATAAGTATATATAGGAGAACGAATCTATAAAAAAAGTTATCCACAACGCTTTTTATTGCATTCTGCGAAGGGACTGAAAGAGAGAAAAATGTGTATCACGCACGACAGCAAGGCACGAACAATTACCACATTTCCACGACGAAATTAATTGCACAATAGCACCGATCTTGTCTCATGATTTAATTTTTCAGTAGAAAACCTCTAAAAAAGGGTTTCACAACTCAAATTTACGAGTTTAATCTGCATAAATTTTAGTTTTGATGAATAATGGGAGCCCATCATAACTTATAATTGTATTTATTAGCTTAAATGGATCTTCCATTTATAGCTTATGCTTTCGTAAGGAAGTCACTCCCTCTTGTGTATGGCCGTCCCGACGTCCCGACGTCCGGCCGTTTCTCCGTCCACAATTTTTGTGTCAGGGGTTTGACCCACTTAATGTCAACCAATTTCAATGGGGTTTTTTGCAATCGGTAGCCAAGGGTCTCGTACACTGCCTAAAGTAAAGA
>VYYJ01000547.1:0-53409 GCA_021029165.1 Cyphoderus albinus
AATAATGAGAATCGTGTGAGAAAAGGACAAATCATTAGTGGAAGTGGAAAGGGAAGAACGAAACAAGATTAAAGCTGCGACTCGCAGCGGAAGTTCCGAAGAGGTGGTCTCTGAATTGATTTCCAACTAAAATCCGGCCGATATGGGTGTTCCAGCATTTTTCCGGTGGTTAACCAGAAAATATCCATCCGTCATTGTTCATTGCATCGAAGAAAAGGTTTTTACATATAGGAACATGTATTATTAAAATAACAGTTCAATTTAGTTTTGACTTCAATCATAATTGCGACTTTTTGTCTTCTTACGTTTAGACTCAAAATGTCGATGGGACTGAAATTCCACTGGACTCCTCTACTCCAAATCCAAATGGAGTTGAGTTTGACAATTTATATCTGGATATGAATGGGATAATTCATCCTTGTACCCACCCGGAGGATAAGTTAGTTTAATTGCTTTTATTTAAAATTAAAATGTTGTAATGGTATTCAAATGACGTGCGAGATCATTTATGACTTTTTTGGGGATTAAAAAAATATTTCAGGCCGGCACCGAAAAATGAGGACGAAATGATGATCGCCATCTTCGAGTGTATTGATCGCTTGTTCAGGATTGTGCGCCCAAGGAAAGTTTTGTACATGGCAATTGATGGTGTTGTGAGTAAATATTATCATCACAGATTAATTGTGGCTATTTAGTAAAACAAACGTTTTACATTGAAAGTTGCGGCATTTTATTATTTCCAGGCACCCAGGGCAAAAATGAACCAACAGAGATCTCGGCGGTTCAGAGCATCCAAAGAATCAACAGAGAAAATTAAAGAAATTGAGCGAGTTCGGGAAGAACTAATGGCGAAAGGGTGTGAGCTTCCGCCACCAAAACCAAAAGAAGAACATTTTGACAGTAATTGCATTACTCCAGTAAGAAACCGACAGTCTACTTCTGTCTATAAACCTTAGCCTTAGGGCATAATATAAAATATATTAATACATTAAATTAATTTACTTTATTTTTTTTGCAGGGGACACCATTTATGGATCGTCTTTCAAAATGTTTACATTACTACATTCATGATAGGTTAAATAATGACCCAGGCTGGAAAGGAATAAAAGTAATACTTTCCGATGCAAATGTCCCTGGGGAGGGTGAACATAAAATCATGGATTATATACGTAGACAGCGGGCGCAACCCGATCATGATGCGAATACATCGCATTGTTTGTGTGGAGCTGACGCTGATTTGATCATGCTGGCATTGGCAACTCATGAGCCCAACTTCACCATCATCCGAGAAGAATTTAAACCCAATAAGCCGAGACCATGTGAGATATGCGGTCAGGTAGGGCATGAAATGAAGGAATGTCTTGGTCTCGAAAAGGAAGTTCCTAGTGAATTTGATGAAATTCAAGCCCCAGTTGCTTCTGAAACCGAGTTCATTTTTGTTCGTATTAACGTGCTCAGGGAATATTTAGAGAAGGAGCTTGAAATGCCCAATTTGCCTTTTCGGTACGAGCTGGAACGAGCAATAGATGATTGGGTTTTCATGTGCTTCTTCGTTGGAAATGATTTTTTACCTCATCTCCCCTCCCTGGAAATTCGTGAAGGCGCCATTGATCGACTTGTCGAGTTGTACAAAAAGACTGTGTACAAAACTGGAGGATGGTTAACTGATAGTGGAGTGCCTGATTTAAATCGGGTTCAGTTAATTATGTCCGACTTGGGCGAAGTTGAGGATGAAATATTCAGAAATCGGCATAGGAGTGAACAAAGATTTAAAGCTAACCAGAAAAGAAGGAAACTCGAGCAGCAAGCAGCAAATTCCAATTGCTATAATAAACCTGCATTTATTCCAGGAGGTCAAATGGCTCCCGTGGTACGTATTTTAGCCATGAACTAAATAAAATATTCAAATACATAATATACTGTAGAGTCAGGGTTGACGTATTGATTGTACAAATTATTTTTAGGAAATTGGCAGTTCTCCTGAAGCATCTCAGAATTTGAGACAGGAAGCGTATCAAATGCGCATGAACGGACTGCAGGGATCCAATAGAGATAATAAAGACGCTGCCCTCGCATTGAAGTCTATGCTGCGAGAGGTAACCTTAATTTAAAATGTTCTAATTATTGGAATCATTTTTTTTTGTCACCTATTGTATGGTAAAACTTGTATTCAACAATTACTTTAAAAATAGTCCCCCGGCGAATCAAGCGACGTTAGTCCAAGTCCGTCTCCTAGCCAGTCTCCCGCTACTGCTACACCAAAGCGCAGAATGAATGATGATGACTCAGACGATGAATCAAAAGATGAAGTGAGACTATGGGAGGATGGGTTTAAGGATCGTTATTATGAATCAAAGTTTGACGTTGACGCGCAGAATTTTGAGTTCCGTGTTGAAGTCGCTCGGCAGTATGTAAGAGGTTTATCCTGGGTCCTTCGGTATTATTACCAGGTTGGTTTCATTACTTAATAATTTTTGCCCTTTAAAATATGTACCACGTTTAATCTGCCATTTATAAATTTCACTTCTCTTACTCTTAGGGCTGTGCCTCTTGGAAGTGGTACTTTCCATACCATTATGCACCATTCGCATCCGACTTCATAAATATTGGAGACTTATCTACAGAATTTGAGAAGGCAACGCAGCCGGTAAGTCACTTTTAAGTAACTGTTTAAAAGTTCTGTTGATTTGTATTATAAATGGCAGTGATACTACAACGATGTTTGTTCTTTAGTTTAAACCTTTGGAGCAACTTATGGGAGTGTTCCCTGCTGCAAGTCGTTCGCATGTCCCTGAACCATGGGCCCAACTAATGACCGATCCAGTAAGCGTTCCTAAACTCTTATAATACGTAGTGTAAAATGTGCAACAAACTTTCCCTTACCTGAGACGTCACCTAAAAGAAAAAAATTCATTTATGAACTGTATTAATGATTTTCGAAACTTCCAACTCTTGTAGGACTCGGCGATTATTGACTTTTACCCCGAAGATTTCCAAATTGATCTAAATGGTAAAAAATTTGCTTGGCAAGGAGTAGCGTTGCTACCTTTTGTGGAAGAAGGACGTTTGAAGGAATCACTTCTTCCTTACTACGATAAATTGACAGAAGAAGAGAGTAAGTTGTGAAATATGTCGCTCTTTTGAACCAAAAAATATATTTTTTATTCGATTTTGACTACATTTTTTTAATTATGCAGAAAAACGTAACGTTCGCGGTGACGATCGCTTATACATTCGTAATGGGCATGGAGGCTACGAATTTTTAACAGGGCTATATGAAAATAACTTCGACAGTAATGAAGAAGTACCGCTAGACCCTAGCTCGTTCGAAGGAGCCAGCGGATTTGTACTTGTTTCCGAAGACAACGTACCGTTCAAAGGGTATTTCTTTCTATTTCACTTTCCTTACAAAACTATCCTGATTTAGTGCAGTAGGTACAATGAATGTGCTAATGAATTCCACTTTTTCAGAACTTTATCATCTCCAATAAAAGGGCAGTTGGATTTAGAACAAAACCAAGCCGTTTGGTATGTATAGAATCAAAGAAATTCTACCATTATTCTTTAAAAGCAGCACTAAATCCTAGTTTTAAAGTAGCACTGTACTAATTATCTTTGTTTACTACTTTGAAATATTTTAGTGTCCGATTCCGTGACCCGAAATTCGAAGAGGGATACATTTTCCCTGCTGTGCGACTACCAAATGCGGTGTAGGTGTTTCAGCCTAGATTCCAAAGAAGCTTGAATTTAGTTTTTTAATATCAAAGTATTTTAATTAATGTTTTTCTTTTGTAGTGAGCCTCCCCGCGTATTGAAACCAGGTGATCTCACTCCAGAGCAGAACCGAAATTGGCGACCAATGATAGGCATGGCACACTCGAACAAAAGAGCTTCGCTAGATCAAAGCGGCCATAGAATTTTGACCCATGAAGGGTACGATCGTAACAGGCCGCATGGTCGCGGATCTTACAGTAATATGCCACCTCCGAATAATCGGTTTGTCGAACGGCATGATCGTAGTTATCAGCAGCAGAGAAGTAGACCTTACGATTTTAATAATCGACGAGGTGGCGCTAATTCCTACAACCAAGACCGAGGTAAGGATTGACGGCTTCTAATTGATTGATTGCTGATTGAAAAATTTCCCCTGGAATTTGGAAGGAGTCAATCTTCAATAAGGACACTGATTGACTATTTAATTTACATCCACTTCAAAATTATAAATGTCAATTTAAAATTAAAAGTTGCTCAATCTTACTCAGAAGTATAGTCAGAAGTATAAGCCTTTAAAAAAAGTACTCTTATCTTCAATGAGTAGAGTAATGATATTTCGTAACATTAGTTTTGTGTTGGATAAGACGATCGGATAAATTGATTTATTGTTTTTGTGATATTCAGTCGTTTTTCTTCGTACTGTCAAATAATGTACGTTTTTTATCGAACCGTAATAAGTTTCGAGGAAAGATTTCATAACACTACCATTGGGATTGAGACGAATAAACTTACGGAAACTTTGGTTCCAGAAGATGCTCAATCATTGATCATTCATAGGCTTCATGTTTGAAAAATAACCTTCGCAAATTGCTAAAGTTTTCCTGCATTATTTATAGGTGGAAACTCGAGGAACAATTCGGGAAGAGGTAACGGATCAAGGGATTACGGTTACGGCGGTGGATCGGGAAGGGGCGGCGGCGGCGGTTATGGGTCAAGTAATAGCTACAGAGGTGGAGGTGGAGGCTATCAGAGAGACAGAAAGTACGTATTATTTGTAGAAAAGAATCCTCTGAATTTGTGGTGGGAAGTCCAGTGATGCGTGAATTTTTCAAGAAAACTTTTTTATCTGTATTTTTTAGCTCAAGTTATGGAGGAAATAATTACAGCAATTATTCAAACCAATCTTATGGATACAGTACGACAAGCGGAAGTAGTGGATCTGGATCTGGGTATTATACAGCCCCCCAATCGGATTACGGCTATAGCAGTGCCAATTCTAACCAAGGCCGATATGGTTCTTCATCCTACGCTAATAGTAACACCAGTAGCCAGAACAGCTACGGATACAGTACCGGTGGCAACAATCGACGAGGGGACCAGCACGAAGAGCGAGATGGAGATCGTCAGCAACAACAAGAGGGATACTTCACTGCAGGTTATTTCACTGGCACTGGTGGTGGAAATAATAATAGCGGATACAGTTCGCAACGGCGTTACGAATGAAAAAATGAAATTGCATGGGACCCCACTTTGTAGTACAGTGGAATGAATTTTAAATAAAATGAACGTATAATTTAATTGAGTAACATTGCTCGTCTTATTTTGATTTCAAAAATATTTTAATAAGGATAAAAGTTTTGAAGTTGTTATATACGTAAAAGACGGTGTTGTCAGTTGTGGTTTGAAGTGACATTTTGTAAAAGTTCTGGGCTTAGTTGGTAAGTACATTACGATTCATAAATATGAAAACAATTCTAGGCGCACCTAAATTTCAGGTCCATAAGATACGTGTTAATTAGGGTCAGCTATAAAATATTTTCTGGGAAAGGCACAGGCTGCCTGTAATAATAGTTTAATTTAATTTGTCACGCTTATATATTCACCATTACATGTTTAATCTTAAAACATCTAACGATAAGCTTGATAGAGCATTGTTTTATATTCAGATAGTCTGAACTGAAGCACTTAATTTTAACAGATGTAAAATAGTTTGCTGGGGAGAAGTAACGTGGTAAGACACTTTTTTTCTTGATCGCGTAATTTCAGGTTGGAGTTTAGGTGATTTAAATTAAAATTAGTTTAGTTTGAAATAATGCAGTGAAATTATAACAGTTACATACCTATTCAATTCAATGTTAAATTTATTAGAGCTGTAGCTTAGCTTTAGCTGATGTGGCAAATAAAAATATAAAAATGGCTAATAAGACAACTTCTTGTTTTGTTAAATCGGAGATAAAAATGCCGGGACTTTTATGTCCTGGTATAGTGTAATAATCGAATTGGAAATTGGAATGCATTATTAAAATCAGAGTTTAACAATTGCATTTTGATTTGAATGCAACAAGGAAAGTTTGCATACATACAACATATTATGTACATAAATACGTCATGGGCTGGAATTTCTTTCCAGCCTGGAAAGATCACCACTAGTTTGTTCTGTCATTTTTCAGTCTGACTACCGCTGTCAAAGCAATCTCTTGAAGGTTATTTCGTAAAGCTTATTTCTTACATTTCTGTGCTGAAAATCAAGGCCAATGTTAAACATGGTCCGTCGGAAAGAGTACCGACAAGTTAAATATATCCATTTCTATGCATTCATATGTAGAAATGTAATTCGCATTTACATAATAGTTCTACTATACAATTAACAACTGCTGCAGCAATGTGAAAGCCGCAATGACAAACAGGAAAATTTGTGTGTGTAGAGAGAGACATAAAACAAGCATGTGGCTATTACATTATAGAGGTATGAACAAACAATTAGAGCCGGTTGGTCGATTCAATGACACTCCTACTCACTCGAAGATCAATTTCATAATAGTTTATCCCATTCTTTTGATTACACGCTTGATATGTTATCGTCTCATCTTATCTCGAGCTTTTAATTAGTAAAAAAACGTTTCTCTCATTTCGACTGTCTCGACATTAATAAAAATTCATGACGATTCATTTGACTGTGACCTTGAGAAATTTCTGGTAGTTTCTGAGTCCAATTGAACTAGGATAGAAACAGGAGAAGAGTTCCCGTCAATCTGTCAAGCAGCGAGTGAAGCTCTTAAGTTCTAGAGTGCATCATTAAAAACGTTCGGCCTTTTATTGCGTGAATGATTCATTTATACACGCTTCCACTACAATACACTGCATCCAGCATGGCAACCCATTACCAAAAATCTTATTTAGGCTCGACAACGAGGGCCAAGACCATCCAACCTGGTAGTTACTATCCGACGTTGTCACCGACAAGACAGTCTTACTTGTTGCTGGGTCTAGCAGTGATTTCCAGGAAACTTGGTAATTTGTAGCAGCTCTCGGAATCGCAAAGCTATTTGCAATGGCACAACAGAAACCAACTTTGGGGTATTGGGCTATACGGGGTGTAAGTAAAGTATACGATTTTGCAATAGCAATTTTTCGGCACGGCTCGGTTTAAAGAATGGCACATTCTTAGATCACATAGTATGTAATAAGTATAAAACAATTTATATATTTTTAGCTTGGCAATCCGGTCAGATTTCTTATTCACTATCTGGAGATTGATTACCATGAGAAGTTATACGGAACTGCAGAGAATCCCAGAGAAAAGTGGACCGAGGACAAAGAAAGTCTCGGATTACCATTCCCAAATGTATGCTGATTTGCTGATATTAAAGTCCAAAAACTGAAAATAAATATGAATCTGAAAACTGAAATATATGAATAAATAAATAAATAAATATGAATAAATAAATAAATAAATAAATAAATAAATAAATATGAATAAAAACTGAAAATAAAATATGAATCTTCAACAATTTTGATTTCTAATCTTTTCAATTTTTGCAACAGCTCCCCTACTTGCTGGATGGGAAAAATAAGATCACCGAAAGTAGAGCCATCATGAAGTATTTATGCCGCACGCACAAGCCTGAGCTGCTTGGAAAGAATGCAGAAATTCAAACTAAACTTGACATGGTCGACAACTTCATTTACGATCTGATGTACTCTGGATTAGTACCGGTTGTTTACCAACATACGGTAATTCGAATTCCATGTTCCCTGTTTATGAGCCGTGAGAATTCAATTGGTATTGATTTCAATTTCATTTCTATCATTAGGAAGAACTGATTGAACAGTTTAAAGAGTCGGAGCCACGAAAGCTGGGATATCTTGTTGACTTCATAAAGGACAATCAGTGGTGCACTGGAAACGACTTGACATATGCGGACTTTTTTGTGTATGAGGTTTTGTACCACTTAACGGTATACAATCCGAAATGCTTGGACAAGTTTCCGAAATTGAAGGACTACATGAAACGGTTTGAAGAACTCCCGGCCATCAAAAAATACATCAACTCACCAGCATTCATCAAGGCTCCCGTGTACAGTGACGCTGCTGTATACAAGATGTAAGCCGTGAAAGAAAATGATGTAATTTGAATAGTGTAGAATTGGGTGAAAAATGGGGACCAATTATGAGAAAGTAAAATAAATCAATTGATGGAAACATTCCGTGTCACAATTGGTTGATTCTTTCTTGTGGACATTATACTTTTGCCTTGCATACATATATCACATCACTATCATTATTTTAGTAAAGTGGTGTGTGGGTGGGTGGTGGAATTTTTGAAGTTCTATTGGAAGAGTACTTGTTGAATCTAGGGAACAAGAAATCTCAGTTCCTTGAGCCTATTAGCCTGTGGAAGGAGACTTTATTATCCTCTTTCATTTTATACGTTCACTCCCGAATTCGCTGCGATCGATTGAAGGTTAAAAATAGAAAGCCGAAGCTTTTCATCCTGCAAAACGTTGCTCCAGAGGTGACCTTATACGTCCACCAAAATTTTGGGTTTCAGTTTGCCCCATTCAAAAATAAGTTTGTCAGTTGAAGTCTGCATGCAATAAAAGCAATAAATGCAATAAAAAATCCGTTTTGCAGGTAAATATTTTTTCGTCGTTATTCGCTGTACTTTTATTAAAATGGAAATATTGAGGTGTTTAAAAATTATTCAAGAAGACATGATTTCGTCTGTATTTAACTTAACTTCATTACTATATTATACTTACTTATATTTGGTTGGTATATTTATTTAATCCAAACCAAACTTTAAAAATCACAGATTGATGAAAAAGAGCACTTATGAAGAAGTAAAGCAATACAACTATTTGGCGAATTTGAGCCAGTTTTTCGTTGTTATTTTTGTCTTTTAAATATGATACAAAAAGACAACGGTAAAAATTTTAACGATACGATTGGTAACCCTCGTTGTAACCATCTTTGGTGAGAACAATTTGCCAAACTTGTCCCGCCCTGGTCTTTCCCATTGCTTGAAATGTATGCAGGTATAACTTCCACAATTTCCTGAACTCATCTCCGTAACGGAATACCAATTTTGACCATGCTTTCTCCAAATTTTTCTCCCAGGCCTCAAACGTTTTGTAACAATCGTATCCAAAATTATGCCAGTCTTCAATGATGAAATGATCATCAATCGCTCGGAGGAGATCCTGGTGATGAGGGATATGGGCGTACCTTTGACACCAGAGGAGGCTCGGGCTGCTTTTATGACTGATTCCTACTTCTTGAAGAAGGAGAATTCCATCGAATTTCAAAACCGACTTCAATCTGTCCAAAACACTCGAGTATGAATTGACCGTGACAGTTTCCAGCGTTCCAACACTCACTATTCGATCAAATTGCTCGCTTTCATTTTCTAAATTCAGGTAACTGCCGAGTCGAATTTCAACAGGGAGCTCCTTACAGAGTTTCTCCGCAAATAACTTTTGCTGTTTGGATGAACTGAATCCAACAACCGAAACGTCATAGTTTTTAGCTAGGTACTTTGCCAGACCCCCAAAAGTACAATTGATATCCAAAACTCTCATTCCCGGTTTCAGGTGAAGCTTCTTTGCAATGAGTTCCATTTTGGCTTCCTGTGCCTCCTTTAGATTCGCAGCATTACGCCAGTAACCGCAAGAATGCTGCATATTTTCATCCAACATAATTTTGAAAAGATCGGCACCTTCCCGTTTAAAATAATTGATTAAAACTTTTCATTTTATACGTTAGCTTTTATAGAGAAAGTTGTACCTGGTTGTTCACCGGAACCCCACGCTTTCATTGGCAAATGTAGTTGCGTCTTCGAGACAAGCCAATACAATGGATGAGCCAGGGATTGAAATTGCCGATTGCCAAAAATTTGCTCAAACGTTTTCACTCCATCATAATGAATGTGTCCCTTCATGACAGACTCGATTGCTCCTAGGTCACCCTCCAGCAGAATCTTTAGATATGCCTCATCTTTCACAATTTTCAAACTACTCATTTCAACACCCGCTCTGTCTAACTTTCTCTCAACCATTCTTTTCACGGTGGGCATCATCGTGAAAGCCATAATTGGCCTGATGATCTTTACCAAGAATGTGTAAATGTTGAATACCACTAAAATGAACAAATCCTTAATGGACCTTTTCGGTTTATTTGGTGCAATAGTAGCAGCCATTTTTATTTAATGAGCAATCACAGAAACACAAATTATGTAGAGAATTTAAAAAATTTCATTTCAACGTGCACGATGTCAACTGTACAATAATACCTGGCTCGTTTATTTTCTCAAACAATGGACACATGTATCATATCGTTAATATTATTTATTATTTTTCCTTCCAAGTAGCAACATTTCAATTGAAGTCGTTCGCACACATTTTGCTACAACGCTTATTACGACAATTTCTGTTAGTTGGTCTAAATTCGTACATGAGTCACTTTGTGTCCAACCATGCAAGTGTTTGCAACAGAAATGGTGCGTGTGTCGAGAGTCGAGAGCTACAAAATCTCAACCTTTAGCGACTTCCAAAATCATTCAAAACTCATAAGTACTGTAAGAAACTGTTTAACAACAACAATCATGAACAAATCAAATTCTTTTAATTTAACGTGCATCTACACACTTTTCCAACTGTGACTACCTAATCATTATTGTTTGACTTCTTGACTGTACCCATCCTTGGACGAGCAACAATGTTGTATGCATTGTCGTTTGTCGTTCAAAAGCACATTCATTACCATTCTTATGTTTTGTAAAAGTAAGCACCCCAATCATGAATCCATGCAATTACAAAGATACACTCACAGGAAACATTCCGGTTTTCTAAAGTCAAATCGAAATCCAGGAGTTCACATGATATGAAACGAATAAACACGTTACAAACATTTTGCAACAATCCTTACTCTCTACCTGTTTTCCTTTTCCGTTCTAACATGCAGAGTATTCAGCAGCAGCAGCAGAATCTAACATGATGATGTAAGTAAGTCTTTCAATCCAACATTTTTATGTGACCTTGAATTTTTTATGAAATCTCTCAAGCATTGTGGATGTAATATGTAATGAAACTACCTGAGCGAGGCAGTGAGTGACTAACTGCTAAGACATTCTCACTCTTATTCTTATTTTACCAAACATTTTCCTTCAAAACTACACTGGTGTGATTCTTTGTTGTTTGTTGCATGATGACAAACCTTGAGGGCAGGTGGTTTGAAAAAATGTTTAACATTTTGATTTATACACTTTTTATTGGGAGAAGAAATGCCGGATTTTGAATCGGTTCTTTAAAAAATTGCGAGCTATAAATGATGAGGCAGAGCGTTTCCACATTTTGCCTAATCTTATACTTCAACCGTACACAGAATACAGAATGAATGAATGTGTCGTGGTATTAATTGTACGAGCACCAATAAACCAAATTTAAAATGTGAGTTATGACACTGAAGTTCAAAGCCGTAGAAGTACCTTTAAAAGAATAAATAGAGATTTAATAGCTATTTTGATTTCATATCTAACATGCGCTACATTCACATTTAATTAGTTCAACATGAAAAACAGAATTTAGGTAACAGAAAATGCATAAAACAAAAGAAGATTAACACAAGTGTTAAGCATAATGTGTTGCGGCGACATGAGAGATTCAATCACAGAAACCGGGTACAAAATATTTCTGCATTTCTTGCTACATCTAATGGTTAATAAATAGAGCGGGACAGTGATTGGCACAATTTCCTTATTTGACCCTTGATGTTTATTTTCGAATTTCCCTAGTTTTCACACAAGTTTCCACCCATCGATATCCGCGCCGTCGTCCCAGGCCATTCCAGTCTCAATTCTCATTGCCTCTTCGATTTTACTTACTAACCACTGCGAAATGTAAGAAGAGTTTGGCTGTTACACAGTACATAATAACACCAATGAATAGATTAGGTTAACCATCTCAATGCAAAAAAAATTGATTCATGAGCGACAACGTGTGGGCAAGGCAAGGTAATTGGTTATTTCGCTTTTGCTGTTCTGCGCCCAGCTAACTGGAGCAGTGATGCAAGTAAAAGATGTTAGTGCAAGGCTTTGGTTTCTGGTTAGCTGCTAGTAGCTTTAGCTTTTAAAAAAGTATAAAAATAGAATCAAGATAATTACCGTTGCCACTTCAGCGCTGTAGATGGGCACCATTAGTTTCTTCGATTTTGCAATTCTGAACATCACTATTTTCTTCACAATTTCTTGTTTTAGATGAAATAGAAGACCCCGTTCTACAATTTCGGGGGGACAGGAAAATTCCTCCCAAATATGGTTCCACTCAGTCTAAAGTCATCAAAAAGGTACCAAAATGTCAAGCAACTCAAAGTAGCAAAAGGATAACAAACTAATAATTTTAAAATCAAGCAAAAACAAAAAAACAACACAAAAGCGTTAGTTGGTTCCTTACCGCCCATGTGCCAAAAAGATCATCACGCTTTAGGTACAGTATTCGCCGATTTGTCACAAGCAGAACGTAAACTCCACGGGGATTAATCAGAGCATGCGCAACGTAATTGTCCGTGTTCGCGTACTTCCCTTTTTCCAATTCCTGTAGTTTTATTTTAGGTTAGATTTATATAAACAATATAATGAATATTTATTAAACATTCAGTGGTCGTTCAAAATCTAATTAATACTACAAAATATTCTTGTGGTAGGATTTTTTATCACAGCAATGCGTTTTCATTTACAAGTGTCAGAAATATTGAACACGGAAGTTTTTAGTTCTAATTTTACTTCGAATTCCGGAGACACGTCGTGACTTACACTCAACAATTGAACTCCTTCAGCTTCGTGGCAAATATATGGCTGCAAAATTGTGTCAGAAGGAATATATCTGGGTGGTCGTAATCTCCGTACATCCTCAACTGCTGATGTGGCTCTATTCAAAGTCAAGAAACATTTTACATTGAAGTTATCAAAACTTTAATTTCCTATGTTTTAATTTAATTTACTTTTTGACTGCATCGAGTGATCCACTGGCAAAATCCACGACACCTGCCGCAGGTCTGGCTACAAGTCCGACTGTGCCTTTGAAAGCACCTTTGAAAAAACCGAAAGCACCCTCCTCTTTACAACCTTCAATAGGCTTTGCAATCACACCTGTTACGCCTTCATAAAATCCCTTAAAACAGAGAAAGTCAACTGGTGAAACAAAAAGTAATTTAATGTTAATAATATTAAACATCTACAACAGGTGGGAAAATTAAGTACCATCACTAGACCCTTTCCTGATCTCGCCAAACCTTCCGCGGCATCTCCTCTATTTTTAAGATTTTCTCTTCGCTTCTTCTGATAGTCGTCATCAAAAGTGAGTGCTGCAATTCCCTTGCCAATGGTGCCAGTAATTTTAGAGAAAGCACCGGCAGTTCCTCCAATGGTCCCTCCTAAAAGTGACTTAAATCCTAAAGCGACTCCCTCAGCAAATTCCCCAGGTCCTTGAATAGCTCCCTTTGATTAAAAAGCATTACGGATTAGAAATCTTGTCCCAAAATTAACATTAAACTTGGTTTCAGAAATTAGTCATAATCATACATGGAAAGGTTCATAAAAGAATGCCTCCACTCCTTTGGCAACTCCCATTGCCAACCCGTAGGGATTTCCAATCACGTCAAGGCCGAAAACAAGTACGTAAAACTGCCGTAATCCTTGCGATGTATAGTGCGAGGTTACTTCACTTTGCAGTTGTTCCGTTGACAAAAACATGTGGTGGAGTTCGAAACAAGCGAGTCTAATCGTGAAATTGTAATCAAGCTGCTTTATCGAGAAAAAAACATTTTTACCTCATCAAATTTCTTAATTTAAGAACTTACTTGAATACTACATCTTGAATTTCTGTTAATGTGACTCCTAAACTGGCAATAATAAGACGCAAGAAGTGGCTGGAAATATTGGTAGACCCCACCATTGAAAAACTCAAATGAATCTATAAAGCCGACAAGGATTCGATTAGTACAAAAAGACTAAGTCAGTGAATTACAAGTGCAAGTAATATTTTCCAACATACCTTCAACGGTGAAAAGTGCAGATAGTCGTAGAAATGCTTTTGGCCTTGCTCTACAATTTGCCTGGCTAAGAACTCTTCCAGGCTAATACAAACTTCATCGTACTCTTTTAAATACTTATCTTTCTGTGAAATCAAATGGTTTTGTTACTTTGAATTAGTACACTGAGGTGTGATATAATATTTGAATTTAAAAAGAACTCAAATCAAATATTTCATCTGCGTACCCATTCCTCCAGTGATCCAGTATTTCCAATGAAAAGCTCCACCAAAGCATTGATAAATGCAATATCGACCTTCACAAGAAATTCTTGAATAAGAATTTTGAAATATTTGTACTGCACCACATAGGAATGAACAGTGTTCCGTTGCATGATACTGATTTCCACGAAAGGCTTCGGGGTTGTGTCTGTAAAACATTACCTACCATGTTAAAGAAGTAACTGTAACAGAATTAAGTTTAAAGTTGTGTACTCACTCACCTAAAGTGGTTATTGTTTTGGGGGGTTTAACTGGAGCCAGCACCACGCGAAAAATACTGTCTTGAAGTTGGTTGTCAATTTGGATTCTATTCAACTTTGCATGAAGCTGGGTCGAGTGAGGCAGTGTCCTGTAACTTATCCAGATGCCAGTTTGAAAAACTCTTCTAATAGTTGCGTGATGAGGCTTGATTGCCCGCATTAAATAAAAGTCAACCTGAGATAAAGAAAGTTTATCAAAACCAGTTCAGGTTGAGTTGAAATAATTTAATTTTAACAATACGCTCTACTTTACCTCAAGGCCAGAGTCAAATTGAATTAGCGACTTGACAGTTTTTGAAATAGCTTTATGATTTAAATAATTTTGATACGCTGCCTCAACTGCCTTAGAATCATCATATGACAAAGGCTTAAAACGCTTTCTCTTCCCGTCTTTGCACCACTCCCACGCAATATCGGAACTACAATAAAATTATTGTAAAAAGACTATAATGAATGTGTTGGTCGAAAAATGATTAAAGTCGTAGTCTTGCTTGCTTTACCTTGCGATTCTCATGTACATAATTTCTTTTAAATTTTCATTATCAACCAAAGATAGGCCCAAACCATGAAGCATTACGGTGTACTCTGCAACAGGAATTTCAACTTCCCGAGTTTGGAGCATTTGGACAACTTCCAGATCCTCAATAAACATTAATGTTCGTTGAGAACCATCCAAAAATGATATCCAATAAAAGTCTTTCTTGCTGCCACCTTTTCCGTCTAAGTGAAAGCTGCCGCAACCATCCTGGAGAAAATAAGACACAAATAAATGCCGGGACTCTCATGTAAACATTAAATGAAAATTGTGGAGAAATTTATTATACATACCACTAATAAGTTATTTTGTTGATGATATTTCTTAGCATCCTTTCGTCCATCTGGCCACCATTCCAACATTCTGGATCCTAGAGGGTTTTTCCAGGTGTAATACTGACATTTTCCTGGTGCCAGAAAACTGCAACAAAAAAATTTATAGTTTGTTTAAATATTTATAAAGTACTGCCGACTCAAAGATTATAAATAACTTACTAAATATCCGGATTTTCTCGTTCTCTATATTCAATAGCCAGATTGTCAAACTGGTTTATCAAAAGTACCGGTGCCTGACCAGGAACAAATTTATCAAAAAGAATTGACGTTTTGGACTCCGAAAGGTATATATCAACGTGGATGGCGCCATACTGAAAAAATGAATATTTATATGCAAACCTTCACTTTTACCAAAACTTTTAAAAAAGACTGTGCAATAAAATTGCTACTCACTTCGTTTGGTAGGTGAAGCAGGGTATGTTCAACGATGTCAAATCTGAAAGGTTGTGTTTCGCTTCGCCGCTGAAGAATTTTTACTGCTGCCTTTAAATGTGGTACACTGGACTTTGGCCAGAACGGAATGCATTTTTCTGAGGGAATTTCTAGCTCCACTTCCGGCCTTTCCACCTCTATTGCGTACACCGTGTACGGGCATTGATTGGAGAGGAAAAACCGAGGAGTGAAAATCACATAACGTGTTAAGCCCCATCCACTCAATTGAATCTCTACACCGATCTGTAATAATTCCCACAAAATCCTGTTCAGCATTTTTTCAGCTTCACATGTTCCGATTTTTCGGAAAACAATTAAAAGATGAGTTGGAAGATTGGTCCAAACCTGATAGTTTTGTACTGGCGATTTACAAGAGACTGAACCACAACTTCCAGCAGCATCCAGAGAGAATTTCTCTGACCATTCGGTTGTCTTACTTGCGTTACGAATATGCATGTCTTTAACCTTTATATTTGCCGTCTTCTTTGAAAAGAAAGCTTTTCCATGAAAAGAAAACATTACTGGTTTTTCGTTATTCTTCTGATGGTATACATGTGAAACATCTCGCCCTTCCCCCTAACAAATAACGAATTGCAATCTTCTTAAACATGTTCAAAGATAGCAAAGGAAACTTTTTTGCTTTTAATGAAGAAAATTATTATTACCTTATAAAACAGATCAAGGCCTGTTCGATTGATCATCCAAAAAGGACAATATATGTGAAACAATACTTCTTCATTGTTGTTTTCCCGGTGAATTCCTAAAGTCAGAGTTTCGTGTGAATTTTCTTGTGACTTGAAAACCCAAGAAGAAAGTTCCGGTGTGTTCTTATTGATGGTGATTTCGCATTTCCATGAATGGCCGTTATACTCAGGAATCTTAAACCATACGGTGAAATAATAACATTACTTATTCACAGTAACGAAGTAATGAAGTCTCTTTTACATAAGGTACATAAAAGACTGAAATACTACCTTCAGGTAAAGATGGTATTCGTCGTCCTTTCCTACGATTAAATTGGTAATATGAATTGGACTTCCTCTTTCCGCCATCTGCATCCTATGTTCACGCTGATCGACATAGTATCCAATCGGCACTGGAAGAAGATTATCCAGTACTACTGGTGGCTTCAGATAAATGAAGCAGCATTGACTAGCAATGTTTTTACGACTAGAGCCTTCGTGAAGCGCTTGTTTCGCCATTCCGACAACCTACAAAATATTTGCATTTTTATTTATAGCATCATGTGTGATAAGGAGGTGGAGGTATTCTAAAAAATTAATATTCAAAATATAGCTTAATGATAAATTTTTAGAATTGAGAGGCTTTACTCGAATGTGGAAGTCATCATGACCAGCTTTGCGGTAAGAACAACTCAACTGCTTCACAACTTCGATTTCTCTGAATGCATCGTCCCATTTAAATGGCTGCGTGGTCACAGAGTGTCTGCAGTGGGAAACAGATTTTATTACATATTGAAACAGAAACAGTAATAGATAAAGTAAAATGTTATTTTTGAAATACCCGTCAGGAGCAAAAAACAAGGAATATGCATGGCTGTAGGTGCACGGGATGGGCAAATTAAACCTGTCATTTGGCATGGCTGTGCCAGCAAGTTTCGCAGTTTTCCCCTCATCCGACATATAGTAAACATCCACAGAAACCTCCAAATCGTTTACAATCTTAACACGAAAGTAAAAGTTTTTAATTAAAAGTTCACCTATTTATAACAAAATTATTGTTCCACAATTGGTTTAGATTGCTTGTGTACCTGAACCACACCCCGAAAGGTAACCACCTTGGAACAATCCTTCACGCCAATGTCACAAATCAATCCATAATGACCATGCTCAACATTTGCCTTCAACGGAAAGTACCTTTTGGCAGACCGGTTTACGGGAATAGAACATTTGAGCTCCACTTCTGGAATCTGTAAAATCCAAACCAATTTTGAATAAATCATTTACGATTTATAAATTAAAAGCGTAAAAATGGCTTCGATCACCAAACTAACTTCAATGGAAAGCAGTCTATCTGCTCTGCCTTCTTGTTCTCGTAAAACAGACGTGTGATGCTTAGTCAAATCAGTGTCATCGACAAGACCCAAGTTGATGTTGGTTCCATGTTTCAATATTACTTCTTCATACTCCATTCCATTTTTGATTAGCATGAATGGTCCGGCTTTCCCTTTTTCTTTGAGGAATAATTTCAGATCCATTCCAGTGTTGTTAACGATGGTGTAAGGCGCCGTCGACACCTCGCGTTTTGAAATAAGGTCTTTCACCGCTGCAGAGAAATCTTCACGAATTAAATTTACTGCGTTCAGAGCTGTTTTCGTCAAAGTCAATTCTAGTACGTCCTAAAAATTAGAAAATAATATACATAACCAAAATTTATCAACATCATCAAGTGCAAATTTCTTTTGACAATCATACATACATTTGATTGAAGTAAAACCGTCGTCGTTGTTGGACTAACGGCATTAGTTGGTGTGGATGCTGGGGAAGTCGTGTTAGGACCAACCATATACTGCGGAAGGGTAACAGAAACAGGTTTTAAAATTACTAATACCGAAGAGATTTTATTAAAATACGAGATATTACATGCTTAATTACCTCAAATAGAACCTCCCACGGTTGATGCGCTACTCTTCCATGATGCCGTGTTTCAACCGGCTCTATTAAAAATTCCCACATTCCAAACATTGCATTGTAATAAGCGGCCTCTAATTTCATTCGCCCAGCAACTTTCATCTGTTATAAACAAAATTAAATTAGCTTCATACATACGGTTCTAATTTAGTTCACACAGAAATATTCATAACACGTTACATTTCTAGACCAATTGAACATCTGAAGATCAATATCTGTTTCAATCAGCATCAACGGCATTGTATTATTCCCACTTCCGGTTTCAAAAGTAAACACAATCGCACCAGATTCCAACACTAGCCTTTCATTTGTGTCCAAATCGGCTGCTGGCATGTAAGCTAAGGGCTTTTCTTCGAAGGTAAGGGCATCCTGGCCAACTTCAAACCAAGCCTCTGCAAGTTACAGAAAGCTAGATTTAACATATACTCTTACACAATTAATGCATAAAAGAGACCACAATTTGTTTAATTCTCACCAGGTCTTAAAAACCAGAAGTCCATGTTGCCGATATCTTTAATTTCCCAGGCGTCAGAGTAATCTTCTAGCTCCTTTGTTTCCTCAGATTCGACCGTTGAAGCAGCCATACTCCCAAAGATCTTCACAAGCAGTTCAACGGTTCCTAGAAATTAGAAAGTTTCATGCTATTTTTGAATCACATTCAGTTTACTGAAAGAACATTCTAGGTCTACTCAGCGTACCTGCTGTAAGTCGGACAAAGATGTTGGAAATGTTAACATCAATCAAGGATCCAGTAATTTCAGATTTATTCCAAACCACCGTGATTGACAAAGGGGTAATAACCTACATTAATATTATTTTACAAGAAAATGTTATGATTGTATACTTATTTTTTAAGCAAAATGTAAATATTGTGATAAGCATACTCAACAAATCTCTGTTAAATTTACCTCAGCAGCGGAGCTCTCTCTAACTTCAGGATCGTAAATGCACGAGTGCAGTTTCAAGTTACTTATGGTCCCCATGAAATTGGATTTGCCGTCTGCTTCCGTTTGTTTAAACATAACCTCACACTAAATGATTGAAAACGTTTTATTGAATAAAGTAATGCTGAATCAAATAATCTTGTTACTTTTTTACAACTTTTAGTAACTACATTCAGAAGCAGTGCTTTGGTGTCGATCGTTTCCATTGTCTCCACAAGAATGAGTTCGGTTGATGAGAAGTTGTAATATCCGTTGTAAGTCGTGTTCCGTTCAGCATCTTGCCCAGTATTTCGCTGCTGTTGTACCGATGGAATAGCCTCATCTATTTATACGTTATTAATTAATCATCTGCTGTATTTACAAAGCAAGTGGAAGAGCAAAATGGGTGGTTCACAAACGCTTACTACTATGTTGCGGTTGACGATAAGTCACATCTTGTTTAGAAGCTGCCGGGTCAGGAGGAGGAGGAGGAGTCGTTTGAAAAAATGACAAAATTTGCATCAAATAGTCAAGAGCAAGGACGATAGTCAGACTTGTAGTTTCAAGCTCCACTGCAAAAAACAATCATAGCAAAACTAAGTAAAAAATATCGTGGCAGCAGAGTGAATATCATTATTAATGAGGAGTAAGTAAATACGTGTAGTTCCCGCAACAATGGATTCTTTGTAATTAAATTTTAAAATTGGGCTTGCTGCATTAGTGCCAATTTCGTCCAACTTTCTCTGAATCAAACTTTTAATGGCTCTGTTTCCCGGCCGGATATCCAGAATCGTGACGTTTTCAATAATCTAAATTATTGAGACATTAAAATTGTAGTTACATGAAAACTTATCAATACATAGATCTAATAGCCTTAATATATTTAATAGCACTTCACTTACGATGGGACACATCATACTTCCATTGTTAAACCTTTCAAAATTCAAACTGACAGTCTTCACTGCAACACTAGCAAATGAAGCAGCATCATCTCGTGGAACGACCCCACGACTCTCCTCCTACAAAGTTCACCATTTCAGTACCTTGTCTCTTGTCTGATTTTGTTGAGTAGGAAGATTAGTTTTAAAGGATAAATAAACTACTAACCAGTTTAAAAATTCCTCGCTCGTACATTATGAATTCCAACTGGGGAATCATTAAGTAAACCTGCATCTCAATAAACACTTCATCTATTGATGGTGCAACTGATACCAATGTCCGCAAACTATCCTTCTTATCAGTGTCGACAGCTTTAAGAATACAAATTAAAAAACTCAGTATTGGTATCTAATTTTAGGATTTACCAAATAACTGATTGAAACAAAGTGCGTTACCTTTGATTTTGGATCTTTTCTTTCCGGGTAGATTTTCAGCATCGTTGGTTGGTATAGATGAAGGAAGAGCCATTATATTTTCAAATATACAGCCCAGCATCATGTCGTAGTCTTCATTACTCATTCTCATCTGTTTGACAAAAATGGAATTGATCATGACTGTAAAATTGTATTAATTTTAAGCACAAGAAAAAACGCAATTACCGTTGCTGCTCGAATAGTGCCTTTCACAACAAAGGCAGGAATCCGATTGTACCATTCGGAGCTCAAATTTCTATCAATCCACAATTTGCAATTCACCGGTTCCCTTTAACACAAAAAATTGTTAAAAACTGAGTAATGTTACGCACACACAGGTTCATAAACAAAAAGAGATTTAAATAGGACTTACAGCATAAGAACTTCAGATTTAATCTGCTGATTCTTCTTGTCAAAGAATATTCTGTGAAACAATTCCGATGTTAGAATTTAGAATTATTAACTGAAAAATCCATGTTTGAAACAACTCATACCGAGAAACTTTAATGTTCATCAGATTGATTTCCATTCGGTCAACAATAATGTAGGTTTCCGCTTCGCCAACTGCCCAAAAAAATAAACAAACAATCAAACAATGTGGTTACCCAATCCTTTAAGATACAAATGAGAGTGTGTGGTAATATTAGTAAGGGTTATAAATGTTATATAAATGTTAGTAGTAGACAAAAATTTGACCTTTGCACGAAAAGCTCAATGTATGAAATAAAAATGAAAGAAATTTACCCCTCCTTTTCTCAAAGTGATTCTTTAATGTAAGATGACCTAAATCAGCATGCATTCCATGTGGCGATTTCTCGTTCCTTGGAACAATAACCAAAGGCGCTTTCAAAGAAATATCTAACAAAATTCGAGTGGATGCTGACACGGCTTGCTCAACGTTTTCTTTGGCCACTGCTGCAGCAGCCGCGGATGCTTCGTACATTGCCTCCCTCGTAGTGCCAAACGTTGAAATAAAATTCTATGAATTTGAGATAAATGTAATAATCAAAATATTTGTGCAAGACGATTTAAAGTTTTGGAAATTCTCTCCCTAGATTGAGTTTCAACGTACCAGAACTTCGTCAACATATGGACTGATGTAAATGATTTTTGGGCTTCCTGTCTCAATACGAACGGACATGTCATGTTTGTCCATATTGTAAAAGTTCTTTCCTTTACTGCCGTCGTCAAACATCATGACCTTGATGTACACAACTTTATCTTCGCTTACTTTTATAATCTATAAACAGAAGTTTAAATAGGTAAAATATTTTAAGTAGCAAAGTAGATTAAGTAATTTAATAATACTGATAATTTTATACGATTACTATTTTACTTACGTCTTTGTAAAGACTTGTTGGTTCCAAATTCTTCACCGACAGATTGGTTAACTCTAAAACAAGCGACATTTTGCCAGTTTTCTGAAGCAACGAAAAATCTAAAGAACTTAGCACAGCCTTGAGTAAATTCTTGTGTTCATAAGACATCTGAACTGTGAGCGATTCCATTTTTGCATCGATTTGTAGCAAAACGTCCTCAGGATCCTTGTGTTTCTTTGCGACGGCACGTCTTCTTGCTTCTAGTCTCGAAACTAGGAAAATCATAATGTTAATTAAGTAATTCTGTAAGTTTCAAATACAGATTATATAACTAGGATTCAATAGTTTTTGTTTACTCTGAGTGTTTGATTTGTGTTTTCGTCTACTGTCAGTGGAAGAGGCAGTAGATCGGAGGGAAATCGTATCAGCTAAAAGGTTATCTTTAGTTTTAGCAGATTCTTCAAATGTTTTGGAAACCCTGTCAAGAAGTCCAAGGACTGACACGATAGCTTCCTGATGTAGTATTACATCTAACGAAGAAATGTCTGCCTTTATAGACTGTTTTACTTTTCCAGCAAACTGCCGGGGACAACTCGGCAATATCTGAAATTTTTTAACAACAGTAGACAGTAACAATATTAAATGATCTTCGAATTCTACGCTTAACAACATTATGACATGGTACGCGCGATAACTTACAGAAAACATATGCATTTTCAGAAGGTACTTTTCGCTTCCCTCGGACATTGGTGTCTTCAGCAAGTACAGCGGACCTTCCTGACCAGGGATTTTATTTTGTAAGGCACAAAGAGTTAATCCACCAATTCCAACATCGATGCCAGTGCTGAATGATTTATTTTTTAACTGTAATTGAAAGTGCTTCAATTCAAAGTCAATCAAAGGCACTTCGGATTGCTTCAATTTACGCGTAAGACGAATTTTCACAGCTACATAACAAGCAATAAGGTATAGATTTTAAATCACTGATCATATATTGGTTAGTGTAGATCATAAATATTTAATACTTACAGTCAATAGAAAATTTTGTCAACAGTTCCACAAATTCAACAATCGTTTTCTCCTTCTTTTCCACTAAACTATCTCCGTAAGCTAATTTCGAAACTGCGTGCGACTCAGCAACTGCAGCATTTTCGGAAATCTACAACAGCAAAATTAAAAAAAGACAAATAAGAATAAACATTCAAGTTTTTTCTTAAAAATTAAACTCAAACTCACGTTGCTCAAAGAAGGAGTGCTCTGGTCTTCCGAATGAGGAAACGGTAAAGTTATCAGTAATTTCATCAACTCCAGCATTCTGTACTCAGTTATATCGAAATCCAGCAGTGGAAGATTTGCCTGCAACTGAAGACGCGGGAATCGGGGATCTTCTGGTATCAATGACTGCTCTAAAGTGACTACAAACTTATTCGCATGAATCAGAGACTTTGGAAGCGTTGTGCATGTATCCGTTGTAGATTTGGAAATGCAACAGCTATAGTCTTCAGTAGGAAGCGAAATAAATATCTGCAACAAAATTATATAAGGTAGTCGAATGTTATAGATTGTAGTTGGGACTGGGACAGAGTGCAGAACATGTAATGATTTTTTTTTAAACTGCTACAACCTGAAAGTCACGGAGCTCGATAAAGAAGGTATCATAAGCAATTTTCATCATTGCCTGATGATATTGCTCTTCATTTTCAACTCCCCGTCTAAAATTGATTATTTTCTCTTTGTTCCAGTTTTTCTCCCTTGGTTTGCTTTTCACACCAATTTCGCCCAAATCCATAACAAGAACTGACGAGTTGCTGGAAACAATGATTTAGTTACATTAAATAAATGTTTTATTAATGACTCTAAATTGGTCTTGACCGCACTGCGGTCACCGCACAAACTCACTTGGTTAATATTCCATCTTGGGGAATTAAAAAATATGGAGCTAGTAGATGAATATCAACTTCTAACTCGCCCCTTGTATCCAACATGTACTGAAGACCTGCTGTGGATTGTTCCTTCCATTCATTGATTGTAGAAGCGGCAGCAGCTTGCAATCTATTTAAAAGTTATTTGCATTATGTAGATGGAAGGAAATCAAGGGAATTACAACACTAAATTTTATTTGAGTTAATTACTTGGCAAGTTTTGCATCTATCGGAAGGGTAAAACACTTTACTAATTCCGCAACCGTTTTCCCATCATAAATAATTTCAATGGGCATTCCACGAACCATGATGCGTTGATCAACGGAGGAATCCAAAGGATTCTGCTCGAAAATCACTTTGAATAAATTTGACCCTTCTTCAAGCAACTTTGACGTTACAATTCTCGTAGGTGCACCGTCAGGTTTCCTCTGAATACCAATAGCATTTAAGGTATCCATTGACGCGACAACATTCATTCCACTTTTAACTGGACGTGTTGTAACCCTGTGGGTCGATTTTTACAAACATTAGTATAAAGTGAATGATTAAATAAGGCGAGTAAACCAAAACGAGATAATGCATAGGAAAAGAAATACTTACTCAGTTTGGACGTTTGTAATCTCCAATTGCAGTATCTTACGGCCACTATGCTCGCGACCCCTAAATTCCCTCACAGTTGCAGCAAGCCTGACCAAGTTAAAGTTCAGCTTATATTCTACATAACTTTGAGGGTAGTCAAGTGGAAGCGCATTTTCTGTATAGTCAATTGCCGCATAAAGTTTCGTTTTTTCTGCCGGTGTCAAAACTTCTTCAACTTTTCCCAGAATTTCGTCCATTGTCAAATCCGTTGTTTGTTTACTTGCAGCGGCACCGCCTCCCGACCATAATCCCCAGCCAGAAAACCAGCCCCCTCCGCTTGTTGGTTTTTTGCCTTCCTCTTCCTTCTTCCTCCCTTCCTTTTCAACTCTAACTTCAACCTGTTTCCGCACTAGCGTTATATTAAAAATGTCTAGCTCTTTTTCACATCTACTCAGCGTCAGAAGAACATCATTTTTTGGTTTAACTTGAGTCAATTTCTGGTAGTACGCCTATTTCGAAAGTGACAATATTCGTAAAATTTGTGAACATGTGAACATCAATTAAAATAAAATATAATTTCGTGTTCTAATAAATTTTATTTGTACACTCACGTTAGCATAAGTTTTACAAAGCTGGCGATGCCGTTTCATATGATTCCAGTCCCAATTATTCCGTTTACGTCGGACATCTTCTTCAACAATACACTGATAAGCATACCGCCACCTTAAGGTATAAAGGATTTTTCTGTTAGCAATGACTTTAAGCTTTATGTTGGTTAAATACTAACAACACATGAATTCCATACCATTCTTTGTAGTGACCATGATGTTCTTTCACAGCCGGGCGGTACTTCCGGTAAAGTTGGGCACGAAACATAAAATCAATGCCTTCTGCCAGTTCGATAATATCTTGAAACTGTAAATTTGTCATCCCTACAATTCATCAAAACACTGTTATTTCAACTGAACATTTTAAAAATCATCATACTCAATCTCCTTAAGTCAAACATTCTAATTCTACCAAGTGCTAATTCCTCCATGATAACATCTATCCAAAACTTTGGTTTTGTATATGGTTGGGCACCCCTATCCGGGCTCGGTGTCAACGTAAGCTTTGCCTTTGAGTTGATTGGTCCGAGAACTACATTGGGTAATCAAATTTTAACACAGTTTATTCGTGCAATTAGAATCGATAACTTGTTGATGTTTCTCTCTCCCTCTCTTTCTTACCATGGGTAAGTTTAACACTGCTGGAAGTAACAAAGTCACGAAGCATATCTACCATCTGAACTGGACTTAGGTCGGGAGAGTAAACCAATTCACTTCTGGAGTTCCAGTAAACCGAGAGGCCTTCCAATGTCGCCAACTATTAAAGTGGTTCATTTCAGGGTATAAAAATCTTATTCACGCCCACTTGCAGACATAATAAATCAACTTTGGAACCTTATTGAAAGTTTGCACAGTCGCTGTGATAACACTAGGCTCCCAATTTTCATCGGTTGTACGAATTATTAAACTCTTTAATATTACACCAAAACCAAAGGGACTTTTCGGTTTGGTGACATCATCCTCGTAACGTAAGTGAATGGTTTCAATTTTTATTTGCACGTTCTTGATGATCTGCGTTATCAATTTTTCAGTAAAAGTATCGTCTGCAAGTGCTTTAGCTTCTCCTGGAAAGGGTAAAGTGCTTAACATTAACATATTGTGAAATAGTTTACCAATGATTTTTAACATAAACCAAGTAGGCTACAAGGCTAAAAGTTCTTGACGAATTGGATGAAATTTTACCAGCTTTCTTAGCTTGCTCCTTTCTCCGAATCTCATCAATTCTTTCAATTTCCTTCTTTTTTGCTAATTCATTTGCCTTTTCTTCCGCCACAGCATCATATTTAACTGCATAGGATGGAGCCACCAGAAGTAAAAGATCCCGTAAATTTAATTCCACTGGTGCAGTATAGAGACTTTGCCAAGGAATTTTCATTGTAAGTGACCCTATTCCAGTACAAAAATTACCAATTATTACCAAAACATTCTAAATCACCAATCAATTATTTGTTACAACAAATTGTTACATATTAACTAACCTAGTTTGCCTACAATTACTTTAAAAGGCAAGTTCATATCATCTAGGGCTGATTTTCGGAGAACCAAATCGTTGAGGATTACATCACCTACAAACGTTAATGCAGTTATTACAGAAGTGACCTTGTACATTATAGCGATAATTTACATTTTATTCTTACCTCCCCAAATTCCCAGTCTTAACTGAGACGTGTCGAGATTTTCAAAGTAGTCGCCTAAAAGGCGGTTCAGCAAGTCCACCACAACACTCTCGAACACCATTTTTGCTGCTCCTACTTGTTGAACTAAGTGACAATTATAAGTTGCTTGAATAGTAGTTTAATGTCCCTGCAAAAACAGAATTCAAAGAAAAATTTAAACATAGTTCTCACTCTTACGGAAACAAAAAGAAAAGTTGTATGCATCAATATTAAAAATATCAGTAAAAAAATTACTAACCTTGTTCTTAACTAAGGGGTAACACTGGATAAGAATAACGTTTCATTGACAACACAATCATGGCCAACGCAATTCTACAGTCAATTTTAAATTCTCTAATCTCTATCACTGCGACAAGTTATTGTCAGCGTGGAGGCAGGTCAATTCCGAAATTGTAAATTGTGATTGTCGTTTCCTGAAAAACAAATTCATATTGTATGTAAAAAGTGTGAATTTGTTCTCTAAAAAGAAATGGAAAATTGCGTACGATAATTATTGTAGCCTTTCATGTAAACATTGCGAAAACATCTTAAATATAATTTTATATTTTAGGTGTTGTCACTTTCTCACAGTATGGTGGCGGCGATGGTGGCAGGTGTTTTTGACAACATTAACACGAAATTACTAAATATTATACCGGTATCTACATTGGTGACAACAACCTCTGTTGGTTCATTTTGAGTTGAATAGTTTAAATTAAATATGTTAAAGGCAGAAGAGTGGCTGGATCTATTCACTTAGCTTTTGCGAAATTTTCGCGTATAAAAAGGTCGCAGTGCAACGTCTACTCTACCGATTACAGACGGCGAAGAAGCAGAATGACAATTTATTATTGTTCATGTTCCACATCCAACAAACACGATTATTAAAAGCACCTTGACTAAATCAATTATATATCAGTCAGTCATCACTTCGCCTTTATCCGCCCACCTCTACAATTCACATTCACACGAGGCACGACTCATCAACCAACCTGTAGCTTTAATGTAAACAAGTAAATATTAATAAAGACTCGCACCGCTCGCTGCTCAACCAATATATCACTCAATACACCTGGAATTATTGTTAAATATCAGCAATATCACCATCAATGAGTTATGTGAAGCTAACTGAATGCTTTACATTTGCTATATTTGACGGCTGACATGACATGACGGTCTCTTTGAGTAAATTGAATTGAATGAATTGGCAATAAACTGCGTAGGTTTTCATAAATAACGATTAAACTTGTATTATCGTATGACAATAGGTAATTCAATGAAATTGACAATTCCCATCCTTCGCTATACACTAATTAATTAAATCAACAAACTATTGACTCACCTATAACGAGAAAGTTGTGTACATGCTACGCTGGCTTTTATTAACTTCCATAAGCTGCTCTTGCTCTTCCACTTTCAACAACGAACGTCGTAATAAAGTAAACACTTAATTTTATTAACTATATCAGCACAGAAAGACAGATTCCTCTCCGTCATGTCATCCGTTGCAAAACGTTGTTGGCCCGAAGTATTACTTGGCGATGGTGATGCTGATGAAGTGTTTGTTTCGTGGTTTATGTATGTCGTGCTTGTGGGTCATAAATGGAATAAAATGGAGTGGAAAACATATGCAGATAAAAACACAGAGATTTTGGAGTTGGTCACATGCTCCTTGTTTATCCACTGATTCAATGAGTCTCTGCTGCAACATCGCAGTCATAAAATTCACGAAACCATGTAATGAAATGAAACTGAAATAACTTCGGGTTCTGTTTCTGTTGTGTGGTCTTGTCAAAGCTTTTCTCATTCTCTCTACAATTTTTCTGCAATACATACGCAACGCATTATAATAAAGCAAGAAGAAGAACAATGTATGTATGTAAATGATACTAACTTGATGATATGTTTTATGGAAATTTTAAAAAATCCGAATATTCCTAATCGATTTCATTCATCACAGAATACAGTAATCGTAATTTGTAATAAATATCCAACGCAATAATGGCTATAATTATGTAAAAGTCTAATCAATTTAAAAGTAAATACGTAAAAGTGAACAAATGAAAAAACAATGGGAATAGCAACCAATGGGGTTTAGCTTTGACGCTATTCGTCCGGTTGCAAAAATTTTTATCGTCACAAAGACAACGATACCCAGAGAAAGGGTAAGAAACACCTTCCACCCAGACGCATGCACCGAGACGCCCGATGTCTCTCGCTGGGTTGAACTGAATGCAGTCCCTTTTTATTCTTTCTGCTCGAAGACAAAACAAAACAATAAATTATTATGCATATGCACTCAATCATAGTATGATACTTATATGATTTGTTAATTTGTTGTTCTATATAAGTTGTACCTTCTATATGTTTCTTCCCATCCTTTTGTATATACTCGTATGTAACTGTCTCTTTGACGCACACCTCCCCCTTTATGCAGTGTACTGGACTCCCTTGCTCTTCGCCTTTACAGGCACCTCTTGATTGAACCGAAGGGCATCGAATGCAATGCAATTTTTGGCTTGCAATGCCTCCTCCATGAAACACAAAAAAATTCGTTAGGATTTTGGTGACCGAATGAAGCAATTTAAGATTTAGCTAATCAAGGGAGCCATATTCATATTCTCAATCATTTCACAAGCCAATTAAAAGTACTTCTGTTATATTATTATGCTGGATTTAATTGGTTAATTTACCTTTAATACTTCCTATTAAAACAAAAAATAACACTTGAATATTTCTCCTAAACGTTTTCATTTCCGGGTGTTCAAAGTCAACAGTTCGTAAAATACTGATTAAACTTAATCACAACAAAATTCATACAACCTTAACCAAACTCAGTTAACAAACGTCAAACTCATAAAGAAAACGAGAGCAAGTCAAGAACGAAATAAAATGAACTAAATTAGATGAATTAAAAATTAGACAATGCATTTAATGTACATACTTAGATATGCTTCTTAGTCAATGCAAAAAAAATTTGCAATTGTCCACGAGGTAAATTACAACAATCGACATTGGTGCACAACAATGAGACTTCACTCTGAATTTCTGAAATAAAGTCACTTCCCTCCTCTTTCCGTCCCACGTTTGCCCGCTCTCTTTCTCTGGAACTTGAACGTTTGCAGCAAAATGACCTAACAATTTTCCATCCCACGGTGCGATTTATTGTATTAAAAAATATATGCATCAAAATGAAAACATTCGAAGTATCAAAAAATCAAAATAATTGTCAAAATGAATAAATACTTAAGGTAAGTCAATTGGATATTCATTGATCCTTCATCTACTAATCGACTTTTAACGCATTTTACCTACGATATCATACTAAAATTGAAATTGAGACACCCAGTAATACTAATTTTCTATTTGTTCTGATCCCTCAAATATTACACCCCGGCCATTTTCGCCTCTTTCGCAAGAGTTTATCTCTGAATCATCTATCTCAGAAGTTTCTGTCAAATTACTGTGGTTTAATGCACAAACAATTTATTCTCCTCATTTTCATATCGACACGATCGACGGAACATTGCCTAGTCTTTACCCACCGTATTTACTTCTTCAAAACCTTTAAAGTCGTTTTTTTAGATGCATGTGCGAAGCAAATTTGCATGATGCATCTCAATTCTGCAGGATGCATGAATATTGTATTGTAAATACGGAGCGTCATGCGTCACGTTGTCATTTCACTGTTTCGTTCATCCTCACGCCTTTGTTAAGCTTCATTTAAGCATTCATCTATATAACTTTACAATGTAGTGAATAATTGATTTTATCTTTTTCTATAATTTTATAAATTATCTATTCATGAATATGATATACTTTAGTTTTGCAAGTCTACAATGGGTAGAAAGGATTATACTTATGTTTAGAATAGACAAGACAGCCTAGTCTTTAAAATAATTTTTAATTGCAAATAAGAGGCGATCGGGTACAAGGTTATTTATTTAGAAAAATAACTTTAAAAAAACATCCAATTCCAGTGCATGCAGCATTTGTTTCGATAATATTTTTGAGAAAATGAAATGCGCCGAAATCTTAAATATTCAGAAATTATCCGGCTGAAAATAAATTATTTGACACAGATTGTATCACAATGCCCCGTACAATTTCCAATCTGATTTCCTTTAGTATAGTTCAATGAAAAATTGAATTACAAACAAATCAAATGGGAATTAAATAATCCGGCACTGAGAATAATAATTACTAATTATATATTTAGTCAAACCAAATAAGCCTTTTTGGAATTACAAAAGTTTATGGTTTTTATTGTAATAACATCACCTTTATATCAACATGTATGAAAGTTTGAAGTCTTACAACGGATGAGGGTGTCAAAGTCAGACAGAATTGTGGGATTAAAATATAAAAACAGTCAACATCTTTGAGTGGCTTCAACAATAAACATTATCAAGCACATTAACAACCAGTGGAAAACATCTAGAGGTAGCAAAGTTGTTGGCCGTTTTCATGTTTAGCTCTTTCTAATGTCAAATGTTAAGAGACTTGTTGACCATTTTACGTACATATTTATAATTCTGATTCTTTTGAAAGTAAACACTTCCGTTTCTAGTCGTTGTTCTTTATGCATTTTCAATACTTGCGGATTTCAAATCTGTCAGCCAAACTTTGGAGCCAGGAAGTAGAAAGAGAAATCATGTAAGCAACATGCTAATGACAACAAAGACGGTGATGGAAGTTAGGCAAAACTAATTGGGAAGTCAACAAACATCTCTAATCTCTTTGATCCAGCATCAAACTTCCAAAATCTAATGAGCATCGCTATTTACTATACATAATTTATTTATTTGCTAGCATTCACTCAGTTTTAGCACAGGCTTATGAAAAGTTTGACCTCAAAAGAGACGCTGCATATAACTGTAAGAACTTGTGCGACAATTCAGTACATAAGCAAGAAGGATGTGTTGGAAAACTCGGGTATCGACATCGAGTAATGAGCATGAATTGTGTTTGAAGCAGCCTAATATTTTCGTGGTAAACAATAAAAGATAATTTATGTCTTTTTTTAGCAACATGCTGAAGAACCTAATCAAAATGCTTTCCACGGTGAGTTCTCTAAGTAGCCGCCTCCAAAGCAATAAAATAATTACTTCATTCTAAAGGAAAGAAAAGTCTATTCCCTCAAGTATAAAATGCAACAAAAGTTACTTTTATTTGAGTCTGAAAATAAATCTTCTCTTCACACAATAAACATAAGGTACTATCAGACTCTTCGAAGCAACAACCAAAAAGAAACAAAATCTACTGCACCACCATCATATAACATTCATTTAAACGAGATGTAAACTCCTATTTTATTCCTGTTGAAAGAAAGGGGAATGTTATAAAAGGAGGAAATAATTTTCGCTTGTGTTGCAGAGATGTAATTTAAGTAGTGACGCAGACGACGTCTTGATCTAATGTACTTGTTTACTGTTGCTGTTTTTCATATTTGCATAAAATAAGTTATTCATGGACGTGATTCCCATGAAAGCAACATGGTCAACTTACTCGCTTCCTCCCTTTTTGCAACTAACATTTCGTTTCTTACTACTGATGCCGCTGCCACATTCACAATTACCCACATTTCTTTCTTTCTCCACTTTCTTTCTAAATATAATATACATAATATTCGTATTGTATTCGTGTAAATGGATGCACGAATGTGGGAAGCCATCCTCACCGTATAAAATATCACGGGGAAAGTCACTTCTTGGTAATGGTACTGTACACATCAAATATGTGGTTGCCGTTTAGTTTCAGAAAATGGGGATAGAGAAAAACCATGCACGTTGGTTCATCATGTACGAGAAAAGTGTACATCAACTACTTATTACGTTATGGTATATGGCTAAGAAACGACACGCCAAGTAAACGGCGACAGCATATTCTTTTCATTTTCACTACACTATTTATTTATAGGCAGGCTTTCCCCTACACTTGTGCACCATTCGTAGTCTTGTAGCTTTTTCTGTTTATCGAGTGTGTATTCACCCCATATGATTTTCCTTCCGAGGTTCACAGAAGAGGAAGAGAGAGGAAAAAATATAAGTAAAAGAGAGAGAAAGCGAAAGATGCTAACAGTGAGATGAAATGACCTTGTGCCACTGAGATCTCTAAAGCGCACTGGCGCCAGGCTCCCTTACAGATAATTTATGTCTTTAACTTTCTCCATTTGAACTCTTGGTTTAGCTTTCAAATCAAAATGGAAATAAAGCTTTTCACTAAAGAAAGTACGAAGAAAGTGTTCTTCTCACTACATCATTAGCATCAATCTCGAGATCTTGAAAGTACAAACTGACAATGCGTACAAGAATCAAAGGTGAACGGGTCAATAAAGTGAGGAGCCAAATTGAGGGAAATAACATTAAAATTACTAATTGCAAAAGTAGAAGTAATGTGTTGATTATCAAAAACGCCCTATTAACAAACTCTTACCCCTACTCGAGCAATCATGCCTAAGGCAAAGAGATCTAACAGCGGAAATGAAAGTGACAGTGATGACGGTGGATTTTTATCCAGATTTCATCATTTACCCACCGTTAATGTGCCAGAAGAACCAGTTAGAATAATAAATGTTAGGGAGAATACTTTCTCATCTTCATACGTCCTCACATCATCAAGAACTGTCATAACCGTGTCAATGGTAAGTGTGGCCTTTAAACTTTTCTTTGAGAATCTATAAGGTTAATTATTTCGACAGTGTGAGGTTCAAAGTTAATTCAAATCACATCACGTTTCTTTGTATCAGATTTTTTCCCTGTTGGAATCCCTTTTGGTCACCAGTGGCACTGTGTCCATTATGGAAATGGAGGAGTTTGAGTCTGATATCAGAATAATCAGAATAGCTGCCATTGTGGTTTCGGCTATCTTTATTGCTGGAGAAGGATTTAGAATATACTTATTATCGCGGTGGTGGGGTATCACTCCGCGATGTGATATAGTGAGTGAAACTAAGCCTGTTTTAGAAATCCGATTAACTAGAAATATTATATAGTTTAGTTGGTATTTCATTAATGCATTTTTCTTTCTCTAATTTACAGGAGCCAAATCGTGCTTATGGGGAAACCATGAAGTGTTTTAAGAACTCGATGATATTAATCATATTTCTAATTTGTCCAATTTGTCTCCTAATTTTTTCCGCGGTGTTTGCTTTAGTTGGTATGCACGACACCTTTAGTGAGTCGACAATTCCTAGGAGTTTACTATTGTTCTTGTTGTGTGCTGGTTTTGATCTCATCTTGTTTGTACCTTTGTTCGCCTGCCCCACCGCAATTTGCGCTGTGTGTTTCTACAAAAGAAGATTAATTAGACATGACAGAGGAATCCATTACTTGGAGCAAAACGCAACATAATGATAATGATACCGTGAATTTTTAATCAAACAGAATAATGGTCTCTTTTCACTTCAATTTCAATCATCTTAAATTACTACTTTAAGCTGCAAGAAATCTTATACAAATAAGCTGAATGAAACGAATAAAGTTTTAAACGTCAGTTTTGGATACAAACAAACATTCATTTTATGTAGTGATAATTTGATTGTAAAAATCCAAAGCAAACATTAACTTTATGATATCATGGGTGATATCCGGTCCATGGATGGTATCGGTTTTTATTCTTCTTGCATAAGAAACAATGATTTTGCTTTATGTATGCTTTTACATAAATGTGTCTAAATAACTCATGTATGACTCAATATCTAATTGTCAGTCACCATTGGTGACTCACCAACTGTAACAGATTCTTAGTCATTTAGAGCAAGGAAGAATTGTACAAAAACGAAGATTGAGTCCGGAAAAAGAGGGTTTTATTTCTATCTTTATTTATGCTGTAAGTGAACAAAACAAGCAGTATTGTATTTGTATAGATTCCATATCAAGAAGCTTTGAATTGGATGAGGGTTGGGCAATGTAAAAAAGCCTTGTCTAGGTAAGAAGGTAATGCTCTCGTTTCACTCTACTCTTCCTTCATCCTTTACAGCAGCAGCTTTTGATGTTTGTTGTTGCATTCATAGATTCATAAAGTTCATACGTCGTTGGCAATTAGCAGTTACAGTCTTACAGTACAATTTCTACACGTTGGCTATATGAAATGAACGATGAACTGTGAGCCGAGCCACTTTCTCTTTTGCATGTTGTGGGATTGGGATTCATGACGGATATTTACAAAAGCGAAGGTGCCTTCAAACTTCAAGTGCAAACTTTTATCTCCTCCTGTTCTGATCAGACAGACGGACAAGCTCAGGAGGTGTAAAACATGAACAGATGGTATTTAGAACAGAACAGAAATGAAAATGAGCCGAGGTTGAGGTGCAGGTGGTGGCTTTTAAAAAATCTTATTTTTCTCTAACTGACTGGATCACTGGATTATAGTGATTAATTTTATGTCAAAGCAAGTTATAGCGTCTCGTGGTGTTTTAAACTTTTAAAAGTGCTTTTAAAAGTAAAAGTGGAAATGCTTTAATGTTTTGTGTCAATCCGTACATATGCATGATTCCTGTTCGTATCCCGACATTTCGTAATAATATTTATTATAAAGCTCTCTTAATTATCCAGAAATAAGTTATTTCAAATAACCACAATGATTCACAGCCTTTTTATAATAAACACATCGGGGTAAGTTAATTTTATTTTTATACCTAAATGCTTAACGAATAGAGATAACCGATGCACGTATTTTAATCTTGCGTTTTAAAGACTCGCATTTATTTAAAGACTAAAACCAAATTAGTTTTTCTTACCTGTTTTGGTTGCAGAGATGTGTTTATGGAGAAGCACTGGAAATCGGTTATCTCGCGGTCAGTCTGCGACTATTTCTTCGAAGAGCAAAAAAAGATTTCGAATCCGATTGACATGCCACCGGTGCTGGCCACACCGCATCATTACTTAATCACCATTTTTCGCTCCAATATGTATTTTGTGGCTGTGTGCACTACTGAAGGTATTTAGAGAGTTTTTTAATAACTGTGCGGCACAATCGCCCAGGTATTAGAGGTTTAAATACAATTATGAAAATGTTCTTAATCTTGCAGTGCCTCCATTATTTGTCATCGAATTCTTACACCGTGTTGTGGATATCTTTGAAGATTACTTTGGAGAGTGCAGTGAATCTATAATTAAAGAACATTACGTAATCATCTTTGAGGTAATGAGTTTTTAAAAGTTGTGTGTTATTCCTAGTTTCACTTCGGTTGTCAGCAGTTTAGATTTTTTATCTGATACTTTATAGCTACTGGATGAGATGTTGGATAATGGATTTCCGCTGGCCACTGAATCTAACATCTTGAAGGAACTTATTAAGCCCCCAAATTTATTGAGAACAATTGCAAACACGGTCACCGGAAAATCAAAGTGAGTGTTTTCCTTTTGGCTTAATTTTGTTGACGGCGATATTTGACCATTTAATGGCAAATTAAATATTACAGTGTCAGCTGCACTTTACCTACTGGTACTTTATCTAACATACCCTGGAGGCGAAGCGGAGTTAAATACGCAAATAATGAAGCTTATTTCGATGTCATCGAGGAGGTGGATGCTATAATTGATAAATCTGGAGGAACTGTTTCTGCAGAAATACAGGGCTATGTAATACCCCTAGTAATAAATCAAACTTATATTAAAATGGTGATATATCCTCAATTACATTTGTTCGGGTTTTAAGATTGACTGCTGCATAAAATTGAGTGGAATGCCAGATCTAACGATGTCGTTTGTTAACCCAAGAATTTTGGACGATGTTAGCTTCCATCCATGTGTTAGATTTAAGCGCTGGGAGGTAATTAATAATCAATTCAATCATGTTATGTATCATTACTGAATGAAACTATAAATATCTCTATTTTATTTTTCAAGAGTGAAAAAGTCCTCTCCTTCATTCCACCGGATGGAAATTTTCGATTAATTTCATACCACATAAGCTCGCAAAGTATCGTTGCAATACCTATTTATTTGAAACATTTCATCTCTTTTCGGGAGGGTAGACTGGATATAACAGTGGGACCAAAGCAGACAATGGGCAGACAGGTAACTCCATAACTCAATCATTATAATTAATACCAAATTGTCGATATTGAACATGTGAATGTTTTTTAAAACTGTTTCTATTTAGGTTGAAAATGTGTCAGTTGAAATACCAATGCCAAAGGCTGTTTTAAATTGCACTTTGGTGCCTTCTCAAGGAAAATACTCATTCGATCCAGTTAATAAGGTGCTACAATGGGATGTTGGAAAGATTGACGTTACAAAACTTCCAAATATCAGAGGAACGGTAATAAAATAATCAATTGATTTTTATTTGTGTTCATTGTTTCGGACGACCTTAAGACTGATTTGCGCATGTTGTAATTGTACAGATTAGTCTTCAGGCCGGCTCACCACCAATTGAATCAAATCCTGCCGTTAACGTAAGTTGTTAAATATAGTTCAGTAATGGTGTCATTTAAATGTAACCTGCAGTATATTCAGTAAATAACCTACATTTTTGTTCTAGGTTAATTTTACAATTAACCAAATGGCCGTTTCCGGATTGAAAGTCAGTAGACTAGACATGTACGGAGAAAAGTATCGGCCTTTCAAAGGAGTAAAGTACATTACGAAAGCTGGAAAATTCCAAGTTCGACTCTAACTTAAATCAGTGACTTGTTTATTAATGTACGAATTTGACAAATAATAGAATGATCCAATCATGTTTTCAATAGTGAAATGTCGCTTTTGGCATTTGTGTCTGCGTTTACTTTTAAAATGTAATCTAGGCCTAATGTCTAGACATCTTGTTTCTTTTATACAGAAACACATTCGTTTCTTACAATCATTTAGTGAATAAAATTTTCTACAATCAGATTTATAATAAATAAATACATATATAATATTTGTACTATTTTCTTGCTTGACATCATTTTTATAGCTTTCATAATTATTGTGGAGGAAAAGATGAATTCACACACACAGAATGCATTCTTCATCGTTCTTGCCTGTTTAGTATAAGTGGTTGTATGAATCTTAAATTCATAATACAAAGCATAGTCTAATGATTTGATTCATGTCACAAGTCACAAATAAAGCGTAACAAATACGGAATTTGTCGTAAGATTTAAAACTATCACAAACATGTTTTTCTGTGGCTCAAGATTTCACATCGTTTATGTATTCAAGATAAAAAGTGATGTCCCACCAAATAAACAGCTTTTGTAGCAAGGGAAGTCATGCTAAGAAAGATCAACACTAGAATAATGATTGAAAAAAAATTAACTCCACTTGCTGTCACTCATGTGGTTATCTTAGTCAACAGGCATAGCTTGAAAGATATCTTTTCTGATAAATACGGATACAAGAGAAAATATACTACCGCCGTTTGCCGTTGCGTTTTGTTTACGACATACATACATACTTATACATCTTTCTTTACATGGACAATGGCAAAAAAATCAATATTTAAGCAAAGTACGATAAGCCTTTTCCAATCGATAAATTAATATTCTGCATCAGATTTCACAACGAAAGTTTGACACTTCCTACTGTCAAAAAGTGTCAGTCAGCAGCACATTGAAAAAGTTTTCAGAATTGAGACCCTGCTTAAAAATGCGGATTTTAGCCATTTTAGTTTTATCAATTCACATTATATCGGCAACTGAAAATAAAACAGTGGTTGGTCCAAATAATAGTCGTTCTTTTAAAATTGATTTTCATCGCAACGTATTTCTCAAAGACGACAGGGATTTTCAATACGTCAGTGGCTCAATACATTATTTTAGATCAACCGAACAACAATGGGGAGATCTTTTGCGAAAATGTCGTTTAGGAGGACTCAATACAATAACTACGTAATCTTTTATTAATCATTTAAAAATACTATCTAATAGGGTTTAGAAACTAAGCCTTAACAGCGATCACATTTTCTTTAACTTTTCTCTTCAAGTTACGTTCCTTGGAATATGCACCAGCCGAGCTCAGAGGATAAATTCATTTACGATGGAAATTTAAACCTTTTCAAATTTATTGAGATTTCTCAGCAAAATGATCTCTTAGTAATTTTACGTCCCGGTCCGTATATCGATTCAGAGCGTGATATGGTGTGTCCATGTTTCCTCAATTGTCCACTAATTCGTCTAAATATAAGTAGCAAACAAATCATGTTATATATTTTTAATGTTAGGGAGGTTTACCTGCTTGGCTTTTATGGGAAAAACCTGACATGAAACTTCGTACCAGTGATTTGGGTGAGTAAAAAGTAAAACATATTAATTTGGAGTCTTCCAGTGAAATGTAGTATAAAAAGTGCCAATGTAAGAAAGATTGTATTAAGTTTCACATTGGTTCATGTAGAATACGTCTACTTTGTTTCCCGATGGTTCGATGAGCTACTACCGAAACTACTTCCTTACTTGTATGAAAACGGGGGCCCGATAATAATGATTCAGGTAAAATTATGGAAATAATTCCCCGGATTTGAAAACCCTTTTAATTTACTGGTTTCACTTTCATTTTCATGTTCTCTCAGGTGGAAAATGAATACGGAAGCTACGCATGCGACAAAGAATATACAGGGTTTTTGCGAGATTTGATACGATTCCACTTGGGTCAAAATATAGTTCTATTTTCTACTGATGGGGCCTCGGATGGAATGGTCAAGTGTGGTAGTCATGATGGGGTATCGGATTAATGTTTTTTCTTTACATTCCCAATTTATCTTCCTACTTATCTCTTATCTGTATAATTCGATGAGAAAAATTGTGTACAAGGTTTATCCAACCGTGGATTTTGGACCTGAACCAGTCGAAGCTATCAATAAATCATTCGCGGTACTACGCAAATATGCGCCAAGGGGACCCCTCATAAATTCAGAATTTTACCCGGGTTGGATTGATCATTGGCAAAAGCCTCATAGCACTGTAAGCACCAAGGAGGTGACTGATGCATTGGATCATTTGTTAGCAATTGGGGCAAATGTAAACATTTACATTTACCATGGAGGAACTTCGTTTGGTTTCCAATCTGGGGCCAATATCGACGGAGCAATGTATGATCCGAATCCAACATCTTATGACTTTGATGCTCCATTAAATGAAGCCGGTGATCCTACAGATAAATATTTGGGAATTAAAAGCACAATTAAGAAGGTACCAAATAGGACTTAAAATTCATTCCAAGTTATGAAGTATTGCCTTGAACAAAGTTTACTTTACCTTGAAGTATATGGAAGTTCCTGAAGAGACTCCGACAGCGTCCCAGAAGGCAGCGTATGGAAAAATTAGCTTGCGGAAATTGACTGGATTGCATATTGCAGAATTTTTATTGATTTTCGGAGGTTTAAGGACCGAGTCGTAAGTTCAAACCAAAACAACTTTGGTGCTTAAATTAAAGACAGTTTTAACACACAAAATTACTGAATTGAATCTAGGGTTCTTCCGTTGTCATTTGAAACTCTCCATGTTGCATCAGGCTTTGTTCTGTACCAGGCTCAAATTAATTTTCCTCCCTCAGATCCTGCTCTATTGTCAGCACCAGACCTTAAAGATAGGGCCTACATTTATGTGGACAAGGTAATTGTACATATTCGATTTAATTTTCAAGGCAAGTATAAGAATAGATAAGAACGCACTGGTTCATATGCGCAGGTGTTTCAAGGAATAATTTCTAGACAAGAAGGCATTTTTTCTATACCAATCATCGCAAGTAAAGGTCAGACAATCAGCATGCTAGTGGAGAATCAAGGTAGGGTGTGCTACGGAAATGAAATTAATGAGAGTAAAGTAAGTGAGAAATATTAATAATGCTGATTTGTATAATATGACAATCTTCATTTTGCATGAAATGATCAACTAGCATATTAAAATGACAAATTCTATAGGGGCCTGGTTCGAACGTGACTTTGGGATCACGTGACACCTCAAGAACTCTTAAAAACTGGGAAATATTTCCAATGGGAGAAATAAATGGGAACAAGTTGACCAAGTACAGCACGGGGCTGAAATCGGGCCAGGTGAATAACCACGAAGATCCACTGGTTGAGATAAAGAACGGAGGAAGTGGGTCATTTTTTGTTGGAAATTTCACTCTATCAAATGCAAACGATCGGGTTTTAGATACTTTTGTTAGACTAGATGGATTTAGAAAAGTGAGACCATTTTATATGCTAAAAGTATTTTTTATTATAGATATGTTCTACTATTTACGATCACTTAAGTATTTTGTCACTTGTTATTTTTAGGGGATGGTATGGATTAATGGATTCAATTTAGGGAGATATTGGCCCGTTGTTGGACCTCAAGTGACCCTGTACTTGCCAGCTCCTTTGTTGAAACCACATCCACAGACGAATACATTCATCGTTTTCGAACTGGAGAAAGCTCCGGACTCCTGTTTGACTGCATTCTCATTGTCATCCTCAGGAAGTGAGAATAAGGAAACAAAGGAGTGCTTTATTACTCTAACTGACACCCACGTCATCGACATTCCCACACCTTTTCAGAATGAAAAACCTCTCTTTAAAAAGCATTAACATTACATTGATTTACACACAATTACATACATGAACTTTTTACATGGTAAAATTTACAGAGCTAAACCACATTTGCTCGTACCTGACCTGATTCTAGTTATAATTAAATAAAGTTTGCATATTGGAAATTATAATTGTTTCAATTTGATCTAAGAATACTTACATACAAACTTGTTGAATCAACTTTTTGGTGGCCAGTGTAATATCAAAAACAAATTCGAGGTCTTCCCACTTGTAACTTCGATGGAACACCACACCACCCTTCTTGCCGAAACATCTTCCAGAGAAGAAAAGAGGGCTGGATTAACGAGTAAGGAGTATCAATCAATTACGTCAAGGTCGAGGCAATGGATGATTGCAGTTTGCTTGGTCTTCTCGAATCTTCAGCATTTCATGCGTAAATTGGAGTACACGTCCTTCAGAATTTGTCTCAACTTCCCCCAAGACCACCTCAGATTACTTGCCTAAATTTCATATCCGGTCAACAGGAAGCCAGCTTTGTAAATTCTTGCGAAACTGAATCCATATAACTTGGAAACTTAAAACGCAGATAAATCCATGGCTTTTGGTGTTTTTCATTCAACATCATCATTCATCAAAAACGTTCCGCTATCCGCTCAGCTTGCTAAAAATAATTTTCATTTTTCATATCTAATGTCTAAAAGCCTAAGCCAAGAATGGTGGAGTCCAGTCCAGTCCAGTCCAGTCATTAGCTAGGCAAACAAAGAAGGAGATAAAAAGACAAAGTTCTAATGTTGAATGTCGTACTCGTGTGACACGAGTCGTGTCTCGCCGATCGCCTCAAATTCGAAGCAAAGAAGAAGTGGAAACTCAGTGATGGAAAGAAGCTGGAGGGGAAGTCAACTCCGAAATCTCTAAAAGGAGTCCGAAGAATAAATTTTGTTTCTGTTTCAAGTTCTGTGACGACTGCTTTGAAAACAATTTGGCTTTGAACATTCATTTTCACAGAGACCATTCTGACGAGGTGAAGTTCCACCCTTTTGCACCTTCTGCTCTGAAGGCTTCGTCCAACCGAAGGAACTCAAAGATCACATTCCAAAACGTTTTTGGCCCAAAACACACAAACGATACATAAATCTATCTATTGTAGCATGCGACTTGGAGTTTGTTCATCGAAGCCGACTCGAGCATCAACAAATTCACTATAAAGCGAAAAGGGGCTCGGAGGATAACATTCACAACAACTCTTGAACTCTTTCCAATGTTTTAATTTAAGCACAACTTAATTTTTGTAATTGTTTACAAAATATAAACGCCCAATCAGCTCCGCCGTTTTAATCCTTTCCCAAAGGGAAATTCCCATTCTTTTTTGGAAACCCAAAAACAACACCTCAACCCACCACCCACATACAACAGATCTACATATTATGTAAACCGGTTGGCTATCGGTATTCCAAGTATTTTTGTATCTTGTATCTCAACAAGGATGAATTCGCCTTACTTTGAGACACTTTAAATGTATTAATAATTAATTAGATTAAATAACAATTAAGCTTTATAAAAGTTAAAATAGCGAATAAAAATTAACAATCCGTTAGTGCAATAATGAAGTATTGAAGCATGATGTACTGAATATTAGAATTTATTATACTTACAATTATGTACTAGTATTAAAGAAAGGAATAAATTAAATATGAACGCGACACTCATTTGTAATTATCGAAGTTATTTCGTCTCCCGAAAGAGAGAGATGTCGTTTTTGTTGAATGTTTCAATTTCAAATTAGTTTCTTTCATGCAGTTCATGCAGAAATATGCATGGCACTATTTAGGTGTTTTCATGAATGCATCTTCTATCGGCAATTGCAATGTACAATGTAAGAGATTTGCCCCATGGTTTGTGGTTTGCAAAACATCGTCGCGCTGACTGAATGTTCATGCTGGTTTCGCTCTGTGAGCTGCAAGCTGCAATCTGCAATCCAATGTCCAACCAAGTGAATCAAAACAACTGTGCTCAGATTCACACAAACATGGTCTTCTGATGTTTTGATCTGATATTTGAATCGTTTATGAAATCAATAGTCAGTGAATCCATCAATAATTATTCTATAATCAATCGGATTAATATTTGGATGTTTTGTCATTATTATTTAAGATTCACACAAACATGGTCTTCTGATGTTTTGATCTGATATTTGAATCGTTTATGAAATCAATAGTCAGTGAATCCATCAATAATTAATCTATAATCAATCGGATTAATATTTGGATGTTTTGTCATTATTATTTAAAAAATTTAAATGTGAAGAAAGTAAACCGATTCATGGCATGTCGTGTCGTTAAAATCGGAAGAGTGGACAGATGACAGGAAGAAACTGATGCCAGCAAGCGTTTAAAACATTTGTTCATGCAACTTTGAATTTCACCGTGTGGAAGTTAATTTGTGCCATTGTGTGCTATACATATTACGTACTAGTTATTAGTTGACAAATAACAAATTAAGTAGTGATCTGATCATGGCTGCAAGAGCTCAGGTATAATTTTTTGCTTTTATTATCGGCTGCATTTGATTTTCCTCACCACTAATTCATTTGGTAATAATAAAAATTCTATATTTAAAGATTAAGAAGCGAGCTTTAGCTGAATTCCAGTCGTCGCAGACTGTAACGACAGATGCTTCAGAGACGGAGTCATCGAGGTCATTCAAACGTCTTCGTCTAAATAAGAAACCGGCAGATGATCCAGCACTGGAGGGAGCATCGGTGGTCGCTGTAGAAAGAGAAATCAATGCCTTGGATTCCAGCAGGCCCGCTTCTGAAAATTTTCGAGCGCTGTCAAAGATTATAGCGCATTTTCCCATATCGGTCAGTCAAGCACACTTAATCAACTTTAATTGTAATTTAATTACTAACCTAACCCGGCTCGGCAGTTAATAATGTAACTCTGCGTTTGTTGTTTCAGTTGACCCTTATTAAATTGTTACATTCGAAACTGATCACCTTGTTTCCTAAAGAAGAAGATTCTGCACTTAAAGCAAAATATTTGACTACATTTCAGTTGCTAAACCTTAGCCAACCCGAGCTACTGGTAAATAATCAATCCTGCTTTATCGGTTTAATCATTTAATGCAAGCTTAATTGTGTGATGTCTTCTGTGTTCATGTTTTGCAGGCGACAATCGATGAAATTTTGAAAATGCTCCAAAATGAGACATCCCCGTTAGTAATTAATAGTGGACTTACTGTGGTTCTTAAATTGGGCATGACTGCAAGCAGTGAAGTTATAAATGACCGAATTTTATCAGTTGCTAAAAAGGCAATCTTTAAAATCCTTTAATGAACTACTATTATATAATTCTTCGAATATATTGTGAATGTAGGAAGTAATTTACGTCTTTTTTTGTTTTTTGGTGACAGTTAATTAAAAGAACTGATGCAAAAGTGAAATGCAAGTGCTTGGAAATTATAGGTCTACTTACCACGTCATTGGGTTCTGAAGCTGTGGAGGCGGTTTTATCCTTGGTTCACTCGTATTCCCACAGTCATGAACCTAGGGTTAGAACAACAGCCTTCAAAATGATGGTAGCAAAGAACAATTAATTTTGCTTTTACTAAAATCTTTATATGCAGAAAGGTGAAACTAATTATTCTGTCTCGAATTATAGTTATACCTTCACGAAAAAGGGGCAAAATTAGATAAACAGGTGTATGGCGAGGTGATTAAATATTTGGATGATGACTACGAAAGTGTAAAATTGGCCTCCATTCAGTTAATATGGGCCCTCAGTCAGTCCTATTCTGAACAGTAAGTATTGTAAATTGAACTTGTGAAAAACTCGCTTCTATGAATCTAAAAATTAAGTACAACTTCATTTTTACCCCTACACAGTTTAGTGCCTGCGCCAATTGGAGCGGCTGAGAAGATGCGCTTGGTGGATGATGCGTTCGGAAAAATTTGCCACGCTATAAATGACCCTTGTGTTCAAGTAAGGGTGCTCGCTGCAACACTTTTAGGGAAAATGCCGCAAGTTGCTCAGAACTTTCTGGAGCAGACGTTAGACAAGAAACTAATGTCGGATATGAGAGTAAGATGAATTTGTATTATTTTCACTAATCTTGTGTGGTTACTCTGAGTATAGAAAAAGTACATTTAAACTTTTAAAAAATGTTATAGAGGAAACGCTCTGCTCATGAGCGTCAGTGGGAGAAAGTTAAATCTGGAGAGTGGTCTTCTGGAAAGAAATGGGCGGATGATGCTCCTCAAGAACTCATCGATGCAGATTCTGTTTCATTAATTAGCAGCGGTTCTGCGGGTGCATTTGTTCATGGGTTGGAGGATGAATTTCTAGGTAATTCGTAAAAATTGCAGGACATTATTACAAAAATTAAATCTCAGCTAAGTATGGAATTTATTTTTATGTACAGAGGTACGAAGTGCAGCTGTGGATTCTTTGTGTACTTTGGCAATAAAGAGCCCGGATTTTGCCATCTTAGCATTAGATTTTTTAGTAGATATGTTCAATGACGAAATTGAAGATGTACGGCTTAAAGCCATCGACAGTCTCACGAAAATAAGCAAACATATAGTTCTATGGGAGGATCAATTGGATACTATTTTATCTGCTTTAGAGGTATATCCTCAGAATGTATGCTTATTAATTGGTAATTATGACTTTTGACAAATGTCATCTTTATTTCCTATTTAGGATTCTTCAATTGATATCAGAGAGGGTCTGCACAAATTACTGTCTGTTTGCCACCTAATGACGAAGGATTGTGTTAAAATGTGCTTGAATCATCTCTTGGAAAATTTAAAACGCTATCCACAGGACAAAAAGAGTATTTGGAAATGCCTAGAGGGTGTTGGAAAGAATCATCCATGGGTAGTTCTCCCACTGGTCCCTCAGTTACTAGCAATGCATCCGTATTTTGACACATCTGAACAAGATCCAGAAGAGGCTGGCTATGTGTCCATACTTATTTTGGTTTTTAATGCTGCAAAAGGTTGTCCCACAATGTCGACGTTATTTGATGAAAAGTTTGTTCGCCACTACCATTACCTGAGAGATACCATACCACAGTTGGTTCCTGAGCTAAACATCAGCAATGAGTCAGGAAATGATTTAACGTCATCTGCTGATAGTAAACCAACGAGTTCTATTTTATCTGTGACGGGTCAGACCAGTGGTAGATTAGTCCTGAAGGAACTAACTGGAAAATTACAAACATCTGCAAATCTAAATAGTGAAATGAAAACCCGGCTCTATAAACTTATATTAAAAGACTTAAAGGTAAAAATTATTTATTAAATAGAATTTTGGTACAGTTTTTGAAAACGACACTAATTCGAATTTTCCTTAATGTACAGAGATTGTCAGAAGTAGATCAAGACGTTTCAGCGATTGCAAAATTTACATCATTGTACATTCGGGCGCAGTTGGTTTATACGGGTTGTTTGAACTCAACAGCCTGGACGCAGCTTACGCAAAACACACAAAGTGAACCTTTACGTTTGCAAATACAATCTTTCATGCAGTTATGCTTAAAAATGCAATATGGATTTATTGGGCTGACTCCAAATGAAAGTGGAATCATCATGCAACTAAAGCTCAGATCTTTAGCTCTCCAGCTTGTCTACATCGTTCGGGGTAGTAATCAGTCCGCTCTTGCAACATGTCAGTTGTTTCTGGCGCAGGCCGAAGCAGTTCAGAAGTATCTAGAAGAGAACAATTTAACACCAGGGGACTTCACTCTCAGCATGTTTAAAGTATTGGACTCGCTGGATGAACCGAAACCGGGAACCGTTGCAAAGCATTTACTTCCTCTGTTTGAAAAACATCAAATTCCATTGGTTTCATTTTCTAATCCGGTACGACAGATAATGATTCTTTGTTACGACTATTTTCGTTTTTTTTTAATTAATAATTTCAATTCTACATTTTGATTTCTGCCTCCATTCTGTAGATAAAGATGGCTTCCGCAACGATTATTGAACCAACAGGAGAATCGGATAATCCTTTAAAATTCACAGCAGGTTTATTATTAGGAATTCAGTTAGATGCTGAAATCTTTAATCTGGAGGATACATCGCATGTGCGAATTATGGTAAGGGGACTATTGGATAAACGCGCAGCTTCTGAAATTTTCACATTAATAATAATTTGTCGTCTTCTTTCATTAGATAAATTACCCCGACCAACAGCAACATTTAATATGCCCTAGAGCCTCAGACTTCAGACCAGATAGTGGTGGTGTTGTCCGTTTATTAACTACTGTATCAATTTCACATCAGGCAAGTTAATTGTAAACCTGTGTATGTAACAATAATTGTTGTATTACTTTAGGAATGAATTCCTTTCTTATAGCCAGTAATGATTTTATTTGCAGGCGTGGAGTGAGCCTTGCCCAATCACATTAAGTATTGTGCAGGATCTTCGTGGTCCGGAGATGAATTACAACCGGAAACTTATGTGGAAAAAAGATTCTACATACCTGATTCAGCTAAGTGATGAGAAGCAAGTTCTCGTGTCACCCAAACCGGCGAAAAGAGGAATTTAAGTCAATAAACCATTTCATTTCAAAAAGTTAAAGGACCGTAGTTTATTTTAAATTTTTATTGATACATAATAGGCTTTTAGAAAAGTGGGTATAATAATAGTAATAATAAAATTAAAATAATTTGTCACAGTATTTTAAGGTATTTAAAGGTAGTGTTGATTATACTAGATGGAGTATTTAATTTCTAATTTCTACCGATTAGATAATCTTTAATATGTGTAGAATCGAGTGTAAAAGAATAATGTGGACGAATGTACTAAAAAGGTAACAAAGAGACAAAGAGGGAAAGTTAATAAAGAAAGGAATAATATTCAAAATACAGATCGAGAAGTTTTCTTGTTAGCACGTGTAAATGGAAAAATATATGTTTGGTTGCGCTTTCGGATAATATAATGTTATGGTACAAAAACCTAATTGCTACCTTAATTTATATCCTAACAAGAGAAACATCTCTGGTGCGACATTTCATTTTCTCCATTACTTGATTATTACCATACATGTTTAATTAATTTACAGTTTTTATTAGTGATAATCTAGTGTTCGTTTCATTAATGACCTTAATGTTATATACTATCCAGTAAAACGCGTTCAGAAATTATGGTTATATTCACAAAGCAGTAAATCGGGAATGTTGCTCTGCGAATTGTTTAACACTAACAGCAAGCTTCTTCACTTTTAAATTCTACCTATCTAGTATCTTATTTAAATTAACGGTCGCCTCTGACATGGTTTTGGGTAGGGCGTGGGCTCGGTAAGCGGCGAATCATCTTTTTGATCTCACTTTGGGAAGGTTAAAACTAAAAGGAAAGTTACAAGCATTCATGAAAAGTGAAACTTTCTTTCTGCGTCTCACTCACAGCTTCTTACATACTTCCCGTTTCTTATGCCCATCATGAACCCACCCCACTCATTTTATATTACTACCAAACTCACTTTAAAATGCATCTGCTCTACCTACGACTCGTCCAAATAAAAGTAATTAAAAATTAACTACTAATTATGCCACAATACTAAAAATTAACTTTACGAAATGTACTTGATTTGATGAGATTCGTTCGCATTCTAATCCTATTCAAGATTTAAAGTAGCAGGCAATCATAATCATGTAAAACAAAGTATGACATGACTCCAATTTCCAAATGAATGTCATCTTTTGCAAACAACACTTTCATCGCATTCACATAAACTTTGTTATATAATATTCTATAAAAATTAGTATTCATTCGATTCATTCAAGATTTCGTTACGCTATGTATGTATCTTAAAAAGAAATTGGTTTAAAAAACTTGAAGAAAACAAAACTTTAAAAAATTCGGGCAATTGAGTTAAAGAAGAACTGTTCTATCAGTATTTCATAGCAGTTTATTACCCCTGACTAATTTTGTTTCTATACTTTATATGAGTTTATGTTTTACTAAATAATAAAATCTTTAAATATCAAACCATCTCCCCAATTTAAATTATGAGTCTCGACATCAAGATTCCGAAACATGAAACACAAGCAACAACAGGTTGATGTGATATTTAATGTAAGTTGTATTTAATATAACATTTTGTTATGAGATTGGCACAATGCTGAACCTAAAAATTCGCACAGCAGAACATAAGAAAGGTACCGTAACGCAAGTTATGGAGTATGAACCATGTATGGCTATTATAACTCAAACCTAAATCTGATCTAAATAAGCTGTTGAAAAATTCATTAAATATTTAAATTACCTATTCATACATATATAAAGTGTTCTAATCCATTTTAAATAATACAAACTAGGTAAAAATGCAATCTTAATCTTACTGAATAAAGACACTACATCAATACAACGTTACAACAATCACAAACACAAATAAAATCCCTACACTACTATAAAAGAAGTTAAAAATCACAATGAAAGAAGATTACAAGTCAGATCAGATATTTAATGATGGTTGACGGCTGACGACTCATTAAATGAATACAACATAAAAGCATAATTTCCAAGGTGGAACACTTCCTCTCAAATCTGGTTGAAAAGGTGTAAAAGGTCTCTTCTTATCTCATCTGACAGCTTTTTAGTACGAGTAAGAATAATTAAGTTTTTATGTACAATACAAATAATTTCTTAAAATCTGAATATCTCTTCACCATTACATTAACTATAACGTCTTTATTAACCCTTCCTCATGTTATGTTGCTGCAACGGTCACAGCGCGCTTAGATCCTTTTCCGTGCGGATTATTGGCCTTTGCCGCATGAGTTTGATAATGTTTCGCCAAATGCGCCTTCTGACGGAAATTCTTTCCGCACAAGGTACAAGCAAAAGGTTTTTCCCCCGTGTGCGTCCTGACATGGACATTGACCGAGTATTTGTCTTTGAAACCTTTGCAGCAGATGTTGCAGTAGTGGAGAGAGCGCTCCTTCCGAGAGGTGACCCCAGAGGCGCCGCTTCCGGTGCTGCTGCTGGTGCTGTTTGTACTGGGACTGCTCTGGCTGCTCTTGGGAGAGCCAACGGAAGGAGACAGGGAGCCAACCACGGTCCCGTTTCTCTGATTATTATCACAATTCAAGGTACTCGTCAGGTTCCCAGAGGTGGCTCCATTAACACCTGAGCTTTTCAAACCGTTATTATTGCTATTATTATTCTTCTTATTTCTTTTCCGTGGAGTCTTGTTCTGATCGTTATTCGTTGTGTAGGTCCATTTGGCACTCAGTGTGGTTGAATTAATTTTTTTTTCTGAGATCTCAACTTTCTTCATTCCATTGGTAGTCCCGTTAAATTGAGGGGTAATGCGAGTCATGATTAGATCCTCGACATTTGGGATCACTGTGTCGGGATCAACAAAGACAGAATTGAGAACTTTCAGCTCGTAGTATTGACCGTCGACTGCGAGATCTGTTGCCAGTCCACCATTTGTATGATGGTGGTGATGGTGATCGGCCGAGGTCAAGATTTGATCGGAAGAAGTTGGTGAACCGGTTGAAACGACTGGGGAGTTGGCAGTGGTGGCAATGGTCACTTGTCCATTGGTGTTCGTTAAAGGTGGGAACGAGAGCACCTTTCTCAACTCAGTCATATCCGTTGAAGTTGGAGGATGATGTTGCTGTTGAAGCTTCTGGGACACAGACATGACAGTGGTCGGGATCTGGACTGTTTGCGCTGTGGCAGTTTTCTGGTTACCAGCCTGGAGTGCCGAACGCAGCAAGGACTCATCACAGAAAACATCAGAACTCTTGTGCCAGGATATCAAATCTGTTTCGCTTGAAGTGGGCGGTGAAGTGGAGTTGTCATTCATGAACGTGGTCGTTATCAGATCGGAAGAAATCGCACCAGTGTTAGAAGGGTCCGAAGAGGAGGGAGGGGATGAAAAGTAATGATCCATTTTGCTATCATCATAAGAAACAAATAATGGATCTAAGAGGTTTGTCAGCGTGGTCACTTCCCCGTCACTTGGTGTTCCCGAGTTAAGGAGCCATGATGGACTAGGATCTGCAGAAGATACGTTTGTGGTAGGCGTTAGAGTATTATCGAGGTGGCCATTCCCCGTAGGCCATGGAATTGAACCTAGTAATTCAAGATTTCCTTGATGTGATTGAAGTGGATCTGGATTGGGGCAAAGTGGATCTGACAAGAGCATTTCGTCTAAAATTGTCTTGATTTGGCCCCCGGTAGCACTTAAATTGTTGTTCCCATCGGTCTGGGGGTAATCCAGTGAGTCAATGAACGCCACTGGAGTTAGCCCGTTTGCTCCTGGCTCCAGTTTGACAAAGTCGAAAAAGTCAGTACGGCACAAATCATCATTGAGATCCATCATGACAGCAGATCTTGATTGACAATCCTGAAAAACAATTTAACAAAATCACAGTCTTATTAATCTTTTGATTTTAGTAACTGGTGTTAGTCGTCTAAACTATATAACGAATGGTGGAATGGTGGTTAGCGAATAAGCGACAGCGTTTTTATTTCCCTTTAATCGAATGACCAAAAGAGTATAATAATATTTAAAAAATATTATGTGCACTATGTGCATTATAAAAACATAATGCAACTGAATGCAACCAGCTTAATCCGTTAACTTGGCACATGCTTATTAAAATAAATTGCAGTTGAGTCATAGGATTCCTAATTTTTAAAGAATTTGGATTTTGGACCACAGAAATGTCAAGAAGTTTACCAACAATAATAATCACACAATTATTTTGTCTCGTGAGTTGAGTTGCTGACTGGTGTTGCATTATACTGTTTTTAAATTGCCGTAATATAATTGAACTAATTGTAAGATTCATAGAGAATTCTGAGCAAATCTTTGAATTTCTCAAACTCATAAGGAATCTGAAGAGGAAGAAAACTTTTTATTTCTAACAATTCAATTGATTTAGCTACTATGAAATGAGATACTAAATACGTCAATCTTTTTAAGTCTTGTTAAGTCCTTTCACAGGTTCATCGTTTTAGATTCACATCTGCGACACTATTGTAGATCGTTGTTTAATTGGAGACCGCTTTCCCAATCCCAACTCTCCGTAATGCACTCTTTGTCAATAGGATGACAACTCTAACCTTTTCCATTTATTTAATAATTTTTATAATTGTGCTCCAGTCGTTTCAACTTTCAACCCAACTTGGGTTACCCAAGTGGAGGAAAAGTTTGCGTTATACTATTCTGCATTTTGTGGACGCTTTATAATCATGTATCTCCCTCACCCGGTCACATGAGGGATATGAATTTTAGTAATTTTCAAATTGGATAAACACAAAAACGGTTGCAAAAGATTACGCTTTAGGGACAAAAATGAACGTCAATTGTAAATCCTTAAGTGAGCATTTAATACGTACACATGATACTTTCGTCATCCAAAGAAATCGAAGATGCAACAACCTTATAAAACAGGCGACGTGGGTGACCCTATAAAGTTTTATGAATCATCGAGCCTTGGAAGAAAATGATATGTTGAAGTTGATTGTTTATTCACGCATTGAAAATGAAATTTTGTGTGAATTTTAACAATGGCCATGCTTAATCTATACGAGACGATGAGTGTGTGTGAGCTTTTGAATACATGACATCAGGATTCTTTGTTGAAGATTACTCAATCCCATTATTATTATTGTTATAATGAAGATGATGAGTGAGTAGGATTCTGTTCATGATTCAGTTTTGAAAACGAAACCACCAAAAAATTAAACAAATTGTGGTCGGACTGTGTCACAGATTAACCCTGATTTTGCAACTCACCGCGCCGCCGCCATCCTCATCACAAGCAGTTCAACAGAGTTCAGTCAATCAAAAGATTCATCAGTAAATACACCAAACAGGTAACAGTAATAAATAGTAAGTACCTAATAATATTTTTGGTCAGTTCACAATCAAACGACTTGCATAATAGCAACACGAAGTTAGTAACAACAACAGCGATATGATGAGATGTCCTTTTTATAAGCAAATACAGAGGGTAGTTAAATCTAACTTTTCCGACATAAAGCGCGGCGCCAAATTGAAATGTGTGTATTAATTGTAAATGTAAACACACCTTCTGATAGAGTAACTTGT